>VDFB02033329.1:0-15060 GCA_007258455.2 Sequoia sempervirens
AACATGTGGCGAATGAGGCCCTGATTAACTTTGAAGCCGCACATACCTCCATCACCAAGCAAGACATGTACAATGTCGAACTGCTAGAGGAGGAGAAGGTCAACGGAGACCGAAGTGATAACGAAGATGCTCTCTTGAGTGAACATATAAACAATGATCCCTTCGAAAATTATCATGCTACCGGATTAGGCACATATGTGATATATGATGAAGACCAAGTTCTTCCGAAGGTCATCAAAGAACCCGATGATGACCAAGCAAGTGAGCTGTGGACATTGTATTTTGACGGAGCAAGGAGCAAAGTTGGAGCTGGAGCAGGGATGTCTAATATCCCCACAGAATGAAAAGTTGTTGAGGTCCTTCCGATTCCAATTTGCTTGTTCAAATAATGAGGTTGAATATGAGGGGCTAGTCCAAGGCCTAAGCCTAGCGGAACGAATGGGTATCAAGCAATTGATTGTATTCGGAGATTCAAAACTGGTAGTTAATCAGGTCCGAGGAATCTCAACAGCAAAGAATATCCGCATGAGATCCTATCGGCATCGAATCTGGGACCTTGTAGAAAGTTTTGAAGCTTTCAACATCTTGACCATTCCCCGAGTGCAGAATGGCGATGTAGATCGCATGGCAGTAATCGGTGCTCAGTTTGATCCTGTCTCTGACTTGCTTCGGAACAAATATTCAGTACGAGTGCTGGTTAGACCAGCAATACCCGACAATGACCAAAGTTGGCAAGTCTTTGAGAGCGATGAACACATCGCCTCGTTTATTCAACACTCAGGGGAATTTGCCGATCAACTCCAACCAAAGATCGCCGAGGCCTACGAAGGACAAATTATGCAGCTAAAGTCAAATAAGCTTCCGAAAGGATTGGTTACTCTCGAAAAAAAATTCGATTGTAGTGACGCCCAAAATGATAAGCGGAAATTCGTGGCGGAAAAAAGTGATTATGAAAACCTTCGGGTTTCCGATGACAGGAACCTTCGGGTCGGAAAAGATGTCTCCCAGCAGGATAGAGAAAGGCTTATCAGTTTCTGCGGAAAATATGGAGTTGTGGCCTGGTCTTACGATGATCTGGAAGGTTATAATCCAGGCATCATCCAACATACTATTGAGCTAACAGAAGGTGTGAAACCAGTCCGACAAAAGCAGCGGCCAGTCAACCCTAAAGTTGAAGCCTTGATGGCACAAGAGCTAACCAAGCTCATTGAGTCACGCATAGTCTTCCCAATCAAACATAGTACTTGGGTATCAAACCTGGTGCCAGTCCGAAAGAAGAATGGTGATATCCGCCTATGCGTGGATTTCCGAGACCTGAATAGAGCATCTCTGAAAGACCACTATCCGTTGCCTTCTATGGAATCAATCCTCCAAACTGTCGCGGGATCGGAAATGTTCTCTCTACTGGATGGCTTCTCTGGCTATAACCAGATTCGAGTAAGAGAGGAAGATCAGCACAAGACTACGTTCACCACCAAGTGGGGGACATTTGCATATGCTAAAATGCCTTTCGGTTTATCTAATGCAGGGGCAACTTTCCAGAGAGCTATGGACGTTGCATTTAGCGAACTAATCAATAAGATTATCCTAATCTATTTGGATGATCTTACTGTGTTCTCTAAGTCTAAAGATGATCATTTTGATCATTTGGAGTTAGTTTTTCAAAAGTGCCAGGAGTTCGGGATTTCCTTAAATTCGAGGAAATGTGTGTTCGGAGTACCTCAGGGTAAGCTGTTAGGACATGTTGTGTCGAAGGAAGGTATTTCAATTGACCCAGAACGAGTAAGGGCCATGAAGGAGCTTCCTCTCCCGGTAAATAAGAAAGGTGTCCAGTCCTTCCTGGGCAAAGTAAATTTCGTCAGTAAATTTATTTCCAATTTTGCGGGAATAATTAGGCCGATCACTCTAATGCTGAAAAAGGATCAAGCTTTCAAATGGACAACAGAAGCTCGGGAGGCATTTGAAAAGGTCAAGGAAGCAATCTCCTCAGCCCCAGTATTAATCAATCCAGATCAACATAAAGATTTTATAATGTATGCCTTCAGTAGCAAGTCCAGTATCGCTACTGTTCTGACTCAAAAGGATAGAGAAGGAAAGGGAGAGCATCTAGTTGCATTCTATTCCCGAACCTTAAAGGAATATGAGGTGAATTATAACTTCATTGAAAGACAGGCTTTCGCAATAGTAAAGGGGCTTAAAAAGTTCTGCCATCTAATTTCACAATAGCAAAGTCTGGTCTATGTCACACATTCTAGTGTGGGGAATACATCATGGAGGGAGAAATCACAGAAAAAAGGGCTAATTGGATCACCAAGATCCTGGAATATGACATTGAGGTCAGGCCCACCAGGACTATTAAAGGCAGAGGTCTGTGTGAGTATATGACACAGGACGAGGAGATGCCTGCTAAAGAGGAACAGCCAGAACTTGTCCTGATAAATGGATTGGGATCGGAGGATGATTGGCTGAAAGATAGAATGAACTTCATGCGAACCGGAAAGTATCCGCCAGGCCTCTCATCCCAGAAAAGAAGGTATTACTGGCTCCAGAATTGCGGATACACACTGATAGAAGGAGTCCTTTTCAAAAGGAATTTTAATGGTGTGCTCCTACGATGCATTACTTCAAGGGAGGCGCAGAGGATCCTCGACGCATTTCACAATAGCGACGAAGGTGGACATTTCTCCGCTAAAACTACCGCCATCAAGGTCCTACGGGCTGGATATTACTAGCCTACACTTTTCAATGATTCCTACTCTCTGGTAAAGACTTGCAAAAAATGTCAGTTATTCTCCGACCGAAGGAAGAATTCAGCGATGCCCCTGAAACCTATCGTGGCGGATGAACCATTTGCTCAATGGGGTTTGGACTTTATCGGAATGATCAACCCGGTTTCCAGTTCAGGACATAAATGGATTTTAACAGCTACAGACTACTTCACAAGGTGGGCTGAAGCTGTTCCCCTTAAAGAGGCAACGGAGGTAGAGATTGTGGATTTCCTCGAGGCTCTGGTGACGAGGTTCGGCCCTCCGAAGACGATCATTTCGGACAATGCTAGAGCATTTGTAGGCACAAAGGTATGTCACTTTGCATTGAAAAATGGCATATTCCTGAAAACATCTTCAAACTACTATCCACAGGGAAATGGCCTAGCTGAGTCAACAAACAAAAGTTTAGTCCGACTTCTCAAAAAAGTGGGCTCAGAACACCAAAGGGAATGGCACAAAAATCTCTGAAAAGCACTCTGGGCCAACCGCATAACTCCTAAACAAGTCCTCAAGACTTCGCCCTATGAGCTAGTATATGGGAAAGAAGCGTTGCTACCTATCTCTATGGAGATTCCGGCGATACAGTTGTTGAAATCTCTTGAGATAGAACAAAATGATGCCATGGAAGTTCGGCTTGCCGAACTATTAGAAGTACAAGAAAAAAGGGAGAATTCCCTAAAGGCCATGACAGGCCGTCAACAGGTGGTCAAACGGTGGTTTGACAAAAAGGCTTCCGACCAAGGCCTAAAAAGTGGAGATTTAGTACTAAAATACGACAGCAGGGCTGCAAAGCCAGGTCAGCATGGTAAGTTCGATAGCCTATGGGAAGGACCCTTTAAAATAATTTGGTGCATGCAACACAATGCCTTTGAGCTGGAAAATATGGAACAGGAGCCTTTAGGAATCCCGGTTAATGGGATTCACCTTAAATTGTTCCATTAAGCGTCAAGCCCTACCCTGTACAGTTGTAAATAATGCTTTTTCTTTTTCTTTTTCCTTTCCTATTTTTGGCCTATCCTTTTGCTAAACCAATTGATTTGCTACGCATTCGCTTATTATTAATGGGTAAAGCACCGGGGTTTCTTAGAACGCAAAAGTATGCTCGTAAACGGAGAAAAGACACGAAAATTTGCAAACCTAGAAAGATTAAACGCAAAAACAAAGGGAGCTTAGTTTTCCTTTAAAACGAGAGATGTATATATTTATATATATGTGTTTCTGGGCTACAAAGCGACATGAGTGCCGATTTTCAAAATATACAAGGTATTAGAGCATATATACACATGATGGCCTTTTATCAGGCCTATATGGAGCAGAGGGGGATACATCAACAAACACAAAGGCAAGGGGATCATTGTCCGCAGGAGTGGCTAGCATCAACCGACGCAGTCAAGACAACGTCCGCTTCTTCCTCGTCAACCGGCTCCTCAGCGGTACTGGCAGCATCTTGAAGCGCGGCTGTCGTCGGTGGTGGGTATGCCAGGTTCCTGAAGTCATTATACCATTCTACGTCGTAAAATGGTATCACGTTGTAGCTCCTGAACAGGAAGTGAAGAGCCTGGGTGACCCTCTGCTGATGTTGACCACGGGTCTGCAGGCGGAATCCGCTAAGGAATGGTAGCCAAGCCACGACAGCTTCTTCTTCAATATAGCGACGTAGGTCGCTGGCTGATGGCAGGCCGATTCCATACGCGGCGTGTGTGACAACCTCGCCAAGCCTGTTCAGATACTTCTTCGGAAAGATCTCCTTGACCAATTTCAAGACAAGAGGCCGGGGGACACAAATGTCCAGCATTGACGCTACAAAGTGTGAACACACGTCGGTGTTCACCCAATGCTTGTCTTCATACTCGACACAGTCCTGGCCGAGAACCCACTTGATGGCTACCAAAACTAGCGTGTGCTTGTTCTTCGTCATTCTCTTAAGCCTCCTGGTGGAGATCTCACCTACGAATGCCGTCTGAGATTTGAAGGAGGTTAGGCGAATGGGAGTCTCCATCTCTCATGGAATTATTCCTAAATCTGCTTAGTATGCCGAAGGCCGCTTACCACCTAACCTATGAATAGAGTCTGACTTAGCAGTATTCTACTTGCCTATCACTTCTCAACACAAAGTGTGTATGTTCGCTATCTACTGGCCTATTTATAGAAAATTGACAAGACGTATGCCAATCCGCCCGTAAGCAACGTGATGTATATTGGTTGCAATCTCGAGGGCCGAGTCTGCGTTTATTCACGTTTTGGGCTAGTACATGCATGGTAGCACGGTTCAAGGCATGCTTAATTAAATCAAGTTAATTAATTAAGCTTTAAAAGGTGGCACTTGTTGATGAAGGGACGTATGGCCGTATGCTATGGTGTCAAATCTCAAGCACATCCCAGAACCCGAGGTGATAATGCATTATCTCTTTGGTAGGTGATCGTTTGCTTGAAGTAATCATTCGGCCGAGGATATTAATTATCGGTACATGCTAAGCATAGCGCAAAGGGCCAGTTAAAGCTCAATTTCAAAGGAATCGGTATCACGATCTTCTAAAAGCTGATGATGAAATCCATTACCTCCCGAAAAAAGCAATCGACTCATCTTGTTGGTATGTGGTGGTGATCATGCTATCTTGTATAGCCCATGGTATCTTGTATGAATTAAGATCAGCGAAAAAGGAAAAATCTCTGAAAAGAAAGCCAGAGCATTGTAAAAACCTAATTCTAGAAGCTTCTAAAAGCTTGTTAAAAGGGGTTGGGATGGGGGTTACAGTAAGAATAAAAACGCGGTTATTCACGAGATTGTAATAGGTTTTGCACTGGATAATAAAAGGATTGGATAGGTACAGGTTTTTGGTGGATGTAGCAGCGGATTAGATTGAACCATGTTAAATTCTACGTGTTATGATTTGATACATTGTATGTTTTTAGTTTCTCTATTTATTATTAAATCTGCATTTAATTGTTAGATATCGCCATCTCTAACCCTAACACATTTTACGAGTTGTGGAGTTAACGGTACATGCCAAATTAAATGCAAGGGCTCTCGCTCTCCTACCACCTTGAGGAAAGTTGCTATTATTGCATGGAGATGCTTATTGTTCCTAAGTCTTTTTCCAAAAGCTAAGAGGTGCGCGAAGTGTTTTCTGTCTGTATTTCCAGTGCAAGCGTATTCAAAACCTAGGGAGTTCACAAGCTCTGCCGCAAAGAAAAATGTGGGATTCTTCAGCCCAGCCAACGCAGGAAGAGATCAGCCAGGACCTGTTTGTGGCTATTCGTTCCTCGGACGAGGTATACGTGTTCGACGACGTAGCATACGCAATTCCAGGTATACCCGCAAGGACAAGAAGAGCAAACACAAAGGAGCTGGAAAGGCCCAAAGAATGGAATAACCTGAAAAGGGTTAGAGAAAAGTGGGCTAATATCTATGACCCAAAGCTTGCTAAGAACCCTAAATCTCTGAGAGAGGCGGCTTGTGCAAGGTTATCAGTGTCAAGGGCAGACCAGGCCATGGCAAACAGAGTCTGGCTTAGCGGTCTTCCACAATACATGGTCCCATTGGTGCACTATTGCCCGGAGGTGGTCGACGCAGCTGTTCAACGCTATAATCCAAGGACCCACTGCATTGAAGGTCACAATTTAAGAGTTCATATCGGCCCAGAAGCCATCTGGCATATGTTGTGTATCCCTGATCCCAAAAGGAGAAATGAGAATATCGAGCATTTCCGCCCAAGCAAAGGGGAAAAAATATGGAAGAAAATGAAAACCAGCTCCGAGTTCTTGCTAGAAGAAACTAATAAGAAGGGTGTCACCTCCGCTAAGGCACCGAGTATCCCATTATCGCGTGGTTCATTCTGCGACGAACTTCAGGACCCCATCTCCATGTTGGCATTTGTTTGCGGCCGTGATTCCAATGAAAAGATTGAGGCTTTTCAGCTAGGCCCGGCGATGCAGTTTCGCAAGCAGTGTGAACATTTTCTGGTATGATTTTGCTCAGTTCATGGTCGAAGAAATGATACAGCAAATAGAGAATTATCAGGCGAAGGAGAAATTTAGATTTCTTTCCTACCTGGTCCACATGTTCGTGCATCAGAATCCAGATTTCTTCGCCCGATTTATCCCACTATCAATTTTTGACGAGCGGAACAAAAGAAAGCCAGTATCTACATGGACACCCTACCTTTCTGCAACATATGACTACTATGCCTTCGCGAACTATTTCATAGCCCCGGTCCTGAATGATTTGATCGGAGAAGGTGATATCGTCTGGCTTAACACTGAGCAGACTGGATTTCTGCAAGGCCACACCCCCGCCTGCGACTGGTTCTTGGGCAAGGATTTCACGATCCTCCGAATGAGGGGCTTTATTAGCAAGCCTTTCCTACTCCCGGCTTGCGTCACAGATAGAGTGCTCGTGCTGGAGGTTTACCGGCAGGTATGCGTCGTTGATTTCATGTTCTGTAGCAGAAAAAGTGTCAAGAGAAAAGGATTCTTCAGTTGCCCAAAGAGTTTTAAATCAATAACGCTTGTCAAAAAACGATCGCATGAGCTGCTAGGGGACAAGCTGGCACACCTAGGGTTGGTACTAGTGAATGATGAGTGGGATTACAACCCTTTCAATGACCTGCCTGAGCCGCATATGAGAGTTACGCATGTTCCCCGACCATACTGGGAGAAGCGGCGAAATAACCGGACTGATAAAGATGAAGATCTGGTTGAGTTAGCACAGATCCCTACGCCGGATACCAGGGGCCCATGGCACAAGTTCTATTTTCCAGTGGCCGTGGCCAGGGACAACCTTCCGATAGAGCGAAGCATGCTTAACAAGTTGAAAGTGGATGAGGAATGGAGCGATGAAAAGATAAAAACTTTTACGGAGATCTGGCAGTAGGCGGTTAAAGCTCCCTTATAATTAATTAAAAGACTGACCGGAGTTTAGAGATCTTGGGATGAAGACCATCTTAGCGGAGCCTCGGTGCCAACAAAGCGGCTGAAGGCTCAAGATGGCGGGGAGAAGAAATGCGTGATATCGGTGCCGAGGAAGCGATGCCCCGGGCGTACGCCTATGTAGGCACTAGTAATGGCTTTACAACATATCAAAGGGGCTGCGCTTACAACATACGTGAAATTTGCTAAACGGTCGGTGGTACCCAATGAGAAAGGATCAATTGCGAGGTTGAGTGAGTGTCCCCAGCGAAGGCAACACATAGAGAGAATCTTGTGGGACAATTTCACATGAACCCGGCCGAAGAAGAGGCACCGCTATTAAGTCAAATGCGAAGTTGCGAAGTCTCGAAACGATCCAAGCGCCCGTCCGGTCGGCCCGGGTACATTTCGCTCCTTCCTCTCTTACATCTCATTCTTTCACGTCCGTCCCTGCTCAATTGGCAACTCCTGCCATTCGTCCGAACCCTCCACCCTCTGTTTCTGGCCTAGCTTATTCTGCGGGATTTGCCCAATATTCGCAAGCCCAACCGTTTATAATTACCCCTCCGAGCATGCTAACGCCTACTGCTGCCGCCCAGACTTTCCTCACCTCGCTTTCTGAAAACATTCCTCCCATTGGCCCTCACTCTTTTTTCGAGATGCTCGCAGATCCCTTCCCATTATAGCAAACCGAGCCCCAGGAAGCGACTCTTTGCCCTCGGCCAACAGGCCTTACAACTGAATCCCCGGTTCAGCCGTTGCAAATGTCTAGCCCTGCTGATAACCCCCAGGCTAAGCTATAGAACGTGCCACACTTTTCTCCGCAAACCGTCACCCTCCAGAAGAAACAAATGCGCATGCCCATGAAAGTTACCTATCCCTACGCCCTGCCTTCCGGTGTTCCTTTCGCAGGTGGGTTGGTTTCATCACCAGCTGAGTTCATTGCACAGATAGATTGTGGGAAGGAAGCGTGCGCAAATAGAATGAGGCGACGAAGGGCAAAGGATGATAATGCCCCCGCCGAGCCAAGAGTACAGGCTTCGTATGACGAGGCCCGCCAGGAATTAAAGTTTGCAACTATGTACCCAAGGGTAAACAAACCCCAGGGAGAAATGCAACCAGAGGAATATGAAATTTACACTGTCAGACTGGACATGAAGGTAGCCTGGCCACAGGATAAAGTCAAAATCATGGAGGAGACACAATGGGTGGTCACTTCCGATTTCCTAAAGACTGGTTGCCAGTTGAAGAAGAAGGATGAACAGCTCAAGGCAGCCAAGGACAGGGTGAGTTTTCTGGAAGCAAAGGAAAAATCCTTGGAGGCAGATATAGCCCGAATGACGGAAAGGGCGCTTACAGCAGAGAATGAGAGAAACAGGCTTCAGGGCAAAATTGTGAAGGCCCAAGAAGCCGACCCAGCCGTATTAAAAGAATTACAGAATCAAAACCAAGCAGCGCAACAGAGCCTACAGTTGATGGAGGAGGAGCTTCAACGTTTCCGCCTTGAGTATAGTCAGAAGCTGGCAGAGAAAGGTGAGGAGATGGAGCGCCTACAGGAGTAGTATCAGCAAAAGGTATAGGAAAAAGAGGCCGAATTCAAAGGTTTGACAATCAAACTGTAGGAGGAGCTCTGAGAGACAAAGACCAAGCTAGAAGAGGAGCTCCAAGAGACAAAAGCTTCATTAGAAGAGCAATCGGCTAACCACTCCAGAGCTGAACAAACTTGGAACAAAGAAATGAACAGCTACGTAGAGCAGTTGGCATCCGAGAAAAAGAAGAAGGCAGAATTCGCCGAGGCCCTCATTTCAAGAGACGCAGAGATTTCTTTGCTCAAGTCCTCCCTGTTACCGCCCCCTGCTCAACCTGATATCATCTCACTGGTCAGGCAATTATACATTTCTCACTGGGAGAAAATCAAAGCCTTCTGCTTAAATCTGCAGCCTACACTCTGGTTCATCGACAAGGCATTAAAGCTCAATCAGGAGGCCCATGACACAATGGAACAATTCCTGCGTTTCATCCTGGAAAGGGTGCCCGAGGCAAGGGACTTGCTAAATAAGCTATACTCGGTCTCAGACGATATCCTTGCCAGGGCGGGTATCGAAGATCGGGACGCCGCAGCTCAAACGGCAAATAGATTCATCCATTGCCACTCCGCTTTCCAGCGTACTAAGGCAACAGCGGCTTTTCTAAACAAAGCGCTGGATGGCATTCGAGGGAGCTTCTCTAAGATGGGCAGGCTGGAATTGTCGTCTCCATTCCTTGAGGATGGCACTATTGCTACGACTGCGCAGATCACGGAGGTTATTGAACAGAAGGAGAACGATCCGGAGGCATTCAAGGAATTCGGCAGCCCCCCAACAGCAGCAGATATCGAGGCGATCATTCTTCCACTCTCTCAGCTGCTTTTTCATATCCAAACTGGTGCTGGCCTGCCAGAGGTGCTGCCTCATAAAGAAGCTATTGATCTCCGTGGGGCACAAGAGAATTTGCGCAGCATGGCAAAGCCTTCCGAAAATGAATGGGTGCCTTTGCAGGCTGCACTTTCCAAGCTCTAACTCCATTCGCCCTATAGATGAAAGCACTGGTCTGCGCAAGCAGAGATTTTGGGTTCTCCGTTCCTTATCCGAAATGCCCCTGTTAGTCGCCAAAAGCTGTTGAAATAATAGTTCAAGCAGCTCCCTTCGGGTCCCATTTTTTGCACATGTTCGTGCTCTGGCCTGTGCGTCTCCGCATTTCTTCGGCTTCCTAACAGGTTCTGATCTTTCCCTTTGCACGTTCCTCGCTTCGCAACTTCGGATGGCAAAACCCCTTTCGGCCCCTGAAATGTTGCGCAAGGCGCCCACGTGTCTCGCCTGCGGGGGTTTTCTTTCCTTTGCCTTGTGTTTTATTCGGGTTGCTAAGCCTTTCATAAAGGTCCGATGTTCCTAGTTTTCATCAGGGGGCCCACGTCTTTGTACGTGGCGATGTATCGCAAACTCTCCTAGCAAGGACAGAAAATGCTGCGTCGGGCTGCGAAAGACTTTTATTTGGCCTTCTTTATTTTCTGGCGGGACCTACCTTCACCCACGTGTCAGCGGTGCACAGTTTTTAAATAGCGACCGGGCTGAGAGCTCCCCGGGTTGCGAAACGCGGCCACGCATCTTTTGCCACCCGGTTCATATGGCCTTTCTCCATTTTCAAAGTGACCTCAGTCCCCTGAACACGTGTCGTTCCTCCGCAAGCTCTCGGTTGATGGGGGAGGAGTTTTCATTTGGGCTGCGATTTGCTGCCACGTGCCTTACATTGATTATCAAAGCTGGCTAGGAGATGGCCGGGCGGAATGGTGTTTTTGAGTGCTGCTTGTCATGATTCTCTAAAGCGGTGAACGACACTTGTCGCTTCGACGCCTGGTTGGGACCACTGCCATCATTTCAAAGGGCACGCCTGTAACTGACCAACTGGATGCTGCACTCTGATTGGCTGCTCTCATAACGGCATTGGGAATATTCTTATTCGGGCATCATTACGGGAGATTGTGGAATCTTTCTGTTACAACTCTTCAGGCGGTGGGATTTCACTCTCTGGCTATATATACTCTCTCTGTTGAGGAGAGGAGGTCCAAGATTTTCAAAAAGAATACTAGTTTTAGCAAGAGACACCAGGCCTCTTTTGCATGTTTATTCGCAAGAAAATTTCAGACTGTGCCTATTGTTCAGCCTTTCTGTTCTTCATGTCTTGATTAAATTGTGAACTGTGCTTCTTATTGTCTTAGGCATTTCATTTGAGGAGACTTCTATATATTGAATGCAAACTTGCTGGTCTAAATCATGTCTTAATGACTCTTCTTAGCAGTAAGAATGTATGCGATACTGTTTTATGTCAATTAAATGAATTGTTTATGCTATTGCTTTAAGCTTCCGGTGTTTTGGAACATGATAATAACATTCAGGCCCTTGAGTCTATGATTTATCGTGCCTATCAGAGAGCTTTGGCGCATCGCCTCAGATTAGTATTTGTTTCATTATATCTGTTTCCTTTTCCCTTTCCAAAACCAATTATATAGAAGAAGTCGGCTTCTTTAAAATCCGGAGGTCACTCAGTTTGGCGCAAAGGGGTCCCCCTTGAACTGAGTTTCCCATAAAGGCACTGTTATCTAGTCAAATTTTGGCATCAACAGTTTAACCCTTTTTTTTGGCACGCCGGGTGGGACCCAAGCTAATGAAATCATCTTCCAAAAGGGTGTATGAGCCATCGGCCTCGCAATAGGTCCCAAACCGCAAATAACCCGTGTTCACTAAGGCTCTCCATAGGGACGTCACCAAAGGTGAACGGCTAGTAACCGCTCTCCTCACCACCCTTTCCCTCTACCATATGTTGCCGTCATGTAATATAAATTGTAGCATGGGATGTCGGAAGCCCCTCGGTACTGCAGTTGCCGCTTAGCCATTCGCTCGCCCCTGAAAGCTCTTCCCAAATTCACCGGAGATAACATAAAAATGCCAGCAGAGCATTTGCAGGATGTAGCGGATGTATGCCTGGTACATGGTATCAGAGAGCAGAATGTAGCCCTGAGGCTCCTTGCTACGTCCTTCAAAGGTAAAGCTCCCCGAGGTACCCTTAATAATCGGACTCTAATAGCATTCTCGCGACTGATGACCTCGAGATCCATTTATGAAAGCAGCCAAATGACGAGACCATTCTTTGCTATACATCGCTATCCACATCAAACGAAAGCACCGTGAGGCTCTGACGGACTTCAATGCCCGATTTCACTCGAGTTGGCGGAGGATTCCTGTGACTATCCGCCCGACTCCAGAATTGGCGTTCATGTTCTATCTAAAGTCCATCAATCCTGACATTTCTATGATGATCAAGTCTCTAGGAGGGGCCACTTTGCCAGATGCATATGCCACCGCTACCAAAGCGGAAAATCACTTGATAGATTGCGGGAAGTTGCCTCCTCGACCTGTCACGCCGATATTTCTTGAGATATCGAACGTAGCACAAGAGGTGGCGTCAACCAGTGCGCCCGCGACTCCCCAGTCAGCGTACTCATATACATCCGCTCCTGAAAACTTGGCTTCTACATCAGGTTCTCCCAAGAATGAGATGGGTGACCTCAGGGAGATGTTGCAGACTATGGCGAATGATATAACGACTCTCAAGCGAAACCAAGCAATGCCTCCGCGGCCTGCATATCAGAACTATCAAGGTGGGTGGCCTACCTATCAACAAAACCAATATCAAAATGCGCATCGCACTAATTCACCAACGGCGGCTATGAACCAAATAGTTCCGGTACCTACACCGCTGGCAGGGGCGTCGCCGAGCTCTAGCAGGGAATTAACGGCGGGGCAAAACAATCTTATTGATGACATCAATCCATGGTGCTTCCCTTGCAACGATGCGCATATGCCCCAAAATTGTCTGCGTGGCAACTTACAACAAAGAATAGCAGAGCAACGTAGTCAAGGTATTGCGACAGAGAACGAAGAATACAGATATGCCCCGGCAATGGAGAAGGCGGTCCTTACCGCGCAAATACAAGGAATGTCCCTAGAGCAAGAGTCCGACATTGTTCCTGATCATGCGCTCTTCTCATGGATGGAAGACGAGGAAATGGTGTTCGCTAATGACACGTCCATAGCTGAAACGCCACGGGTAAAGTCTGACTATAACACGCGCTCCAAGAGAAGACTCACTGGTGAGGCCGTTGTTCCATTTTCAGACAGTCCGCAATGCAAAGACGTTTCGGACCAAATTCCTGGCAATTCGACCGTCTCTTTGTCTCCTCAACCGCGGAAGGAAATTGTTATAACAAAAGCAAGGGAGCACAAATCTCTGAGCTCCCCACCTCTTAATGTGGTGGAGCAGTTGAAGAAATCACCCGCTAATGTGTCTTTATGGGACATTCTAGCTATCCCGGAACAGAAAACAATACTCCAAAAAGCACTTCAGCACCAGATGGACCCAGCACTAACCGAGCTTTCGGCCGGTACCGAGGCAGTTTATCAGATGTTACCAACTGAGGTTCTCGCAAACAAAGCGAAGGAATCCAATGCGGAAGGCGGAGGTAGGCCAAAACCTCAACCCTTCTTCTTGACCCTCATTATAGGAGAGAAGCTATTACACAACGCTATGATTGATTCTGGCGCTAGTACAACAGTTATGCCGAAACTGATAGCCGAAGCCTTGGGACTCAGCTACGAACCTATGAAGAAAGGGGTGATGCAGCTAGATGGAAATAAAGTCGATACTGTGGGCATCATCAAAGCACTTCCGTTGACTCTATTCGCCTGCCCGAGTATCACGGTCCCGCAAGATACAGTGATCATAGATGTTCCGCCAATGTTTGGTCTTTGCCTTTCTCGAGAGTTTACTTCAAAATGGGCGGCTATTTGTCTTTAGATTGGTCACATCTAATACTTAGAACCAAGCATGGCACGAAGATGAAGATAGAATCAGAGCCTTTGCATTCCGAACATGTGGCGAATGAGGCCCTGATTAACTTTGAAGCCGCGCATACCTCCATCACCAAGCAAGACATGTACAATGTCGAAATGCTAGAGGAAGAGAAGGTCAGCGGAGACCGAAGTGATAACGAAGATGCTCTGTTAAGTGAACATATAAACAATGATCCCTTCGAAAATTATCATGCTACCGGATTAGGCACATATGCGATATATGATGAAGACCAAGTTCTTCCGAAGGTCGTCAAAGAACCCGACGATGACCAAGCAAGTGAGTTGTGGACATTGTATTTTGACGGAGCAAGGAGCAAAGTTGGAGCTAGAGCAGGGATATGTCTAATATCCCCACAGAATGAAAAGTTGTTGAGGTCCTTCCGATTCCAATTTGCTTGTTCAAATAATGAGGCTGAGTATGAAGGGCTAGTCCAAGGCCTAAGCCTAGCAGAGCGAATGGGTATCAAGCAATTGATTGTATTCGGAGATTCAGAACTGGTAGTCAATCAGGTCCGAGGAATCTCAGCAGCAAAGAATATCCGCATGAGATCCTATCGGCATCGAATCTGGGACCTTGTAGAAAGTTTTGAAGCCTTCAACATCCTGACCATTCCCCGAGTGCAGAATGGTGATGCAGATCGCATGGCGGTAATCGGTGCGCAGTTTGATCCTGCCTCTGACTTGCTTCGGAACAAATATTCAGTACGAGTGCTGGTTAGACCAGCAATACCCAACAATGACCAAAGTTGGCAAGTCTTTGAGAGCGATGAACACATCGCCTCATTTATTCAACACTTAGGGGAATTTTCCGATCAACTCCAACCAAAGATCGCCGAGGCCTATGAAGGACAAATTATGCAGCTAAAGTCAAATAAGCTTCCGAAGGGATTGGTTACTCTCAAAAAAAATTTCGATTGTAGTGACGCCCGAAATGATAA
>VDFB02033331.1:0-23869 GCA_007258455.2 Sequoia sempervirens
AAGGTCAATATCAGGGCCGAGGAAGAGTTTGAAGGAGTGAAAAGAAGGTCAATACCAGGGCCGCCGAAGAGTTTGGAGGAGTGAAAACAAGGTCAATATCAGCACCGAGGAAGAGTTTGGAGGAGTGAAAACAAGGTCAATACCAGCACCGAGGATGAGGTTGAGGGCACTTAGTGAAAATTTACAACCAAGGGGAAATGAGTACTGTAAGTTTGGCACCCCCATTCTTCTAAAATGGTATAAGATAAGACAGAAAAAATAAAATAACTTAGTCTTTCACATTTTTATCCACCAGCCTTAGGTCTTGGCAAAACTCCCATAATCTACCCACATCTTGGTTGAGGTTTAGGATTTCATCACACATATCCTTCATCGCATGAGTCTAAAGCAATTGTAGACTTAGCCCAAGTATATGCTAGGCTAAGGTAGATCTAATGAATGGAAATAGAGGCATACAATTCTTCTTTAATAACTCCACCACAAACATATGCAAGGTGTTGGTTGTTTTTATGGTAAGCAGGTTGATCTTCTAATCTACCTATTGAATTTCCAATTCCAATAAAGGGTAGCTCGAAGGACCTGGACCAATTGATGAGGATTTGAAAGACCTCCTACACTTTGGGCTCTGCAAGACTCGAGAGGGTGATCCCTTAATGCATTTACAACCTCTACACCATCATCATAAACAATGTTAACAACAATAGATAATCTCATTTAATAGCTCAACATAATAGGATAATACTGAATAGAATTGGTTGTTTATCAATTATATCAACTATTTGGAGCATGAGATAACTACAACATTTCACAGTATAAGATAGTCATTGATTTGAAATTTGTAGCAAGCTCTAGGTAAAGGAAAACAAATACTGAACCATACGAATAAGTACAACTTATATCAGTGCCATATATCCATTGAAGGAGTCAAATTTATAAGCATCTAAGGGTTTATGACAAATTTAACATAAAACATATAAGATCCTTGATAACATTGCTTTACAATCTCATCAATATGTATTCTAACCCAATACTACTTATCAAATCCTTATACAAAACATATCCACCTACAATCCCATTCAAGCTTTTAATTAATTCCTTGAATTAAACCTAAAACAAGAATCATACACACCACAATAGTGAGATGAATGAAACAACCCTTGATCATTTTATTCAAAATTCAGATATGCTTGTACAATGGAGAGACATTAGTTCAAATTAATCATATCAATTCAAATGCCAGTATTGTCATAAAACATCAAATCCCCATGAATTCAAAACCTACTAAAGAATTCAACTCAAAACCTAAATTGCATTTTCCCTAAAACCATCTGACTTTACAATTTTCTCTACAACTTCATCTAGAATCGACCAAAAATATCTAACTTGCTAACCCGTACTTCTGGCCTTGAAATCCTTCTTATAGAAAAAGGAGCAAAAAAGCATTGGGCTAGAGAGCACACATGTCACCAGCCAATTGGACTACCTTGTGATATTCCAAAAAATTGTTACAACAACAATCTCCCCAGAGAATCTTGTTCATCATGCCCGCTGAGAATGGTTGATGCAGCAACAAAAAACTTCAAGAATTTCGTGCCTAGACTGTCACCAAAAAAAAAAACTATAATATATTGTAACTGCAATAGCTTATTTTTCAACTGTTAGCAGCCTACTTCTTTTCACTCTTTCTTAGTTAAATATACATTTACCCATTTCTAGTACTCTTCATCAGTTGGCCACTCAAAATTGATCACCTCATTCACCTTGACTATAAGGTTTGTACTTAACTACCACTTGATTCACTTCTCTTTCAAAAGACTCCAAGAATGAGCTAGTGCTAATGATTTTGTCCATACAGCTCACCCAAAAATCATAATTTGAGTTACCCTATTTTTGAGAGTTTTGTAGTTGAAACATAATATAAAGGGGCTCTTACACTTTTGGTGATTACTACAGCTTGTGTAGGAGGCCCCATGGATACTGTTGTAATTGTAGGATGCATGAATAGGGTGTAGGATGAGAAATAAAGAAGGTATAGCTACTGTCCTCAATAATTTTGTGAAGAAAAGCATGTGAAATGAGAGGTTCAAGCCTAAGTTTCAACAAAACATGTATGGGAGATATGATTTTATGAATTTTTATCCATGTGCAGACCTACTGGGCTGTTTCTGAACACTGAATATAAATTATATACATACACACACACACACACATATATATATGTATATGTATTTTTAAATGTAAATGTAAATGTAATTACTAGATGCTCTCCTAGAACAATAAATGCAACATATCATTAAAGAAATGCATATCTATGTATATAAATGTGTATTTCTAAATGCAAGTGTAAATGCAAAGAGAATATGGTTTTGTAGTGTTATAGATACAACATATCCATAAATTAATGTGATTGAAATTCTAAAGTCTTCAACACATATAATATGAAATCGATCAAACTATTAAACTACATGAGAAATAAATGAAAAACAGTAAATGCATTTGTATGTGTATTTGTAAATGTAGGTGTAAAATAAATAAGAATAATGAAAATTATAAGAATACAGGAAGGTTTTGCTCCTTCTTGGTAAGTGATAACCCTCCCTCCACACACAACCATAAAATTATGAATAGAGAATGCTTTGAAGAAGGCTAGGATTGATTCTCTCCTAGAATTGCAGAACAGTCATTTTATCCTTACAAATATTTATAGTGGTTGCCAGAGGCACATAGACCAATTCTTCATAATGAAGGTGATCATACTTTCAATGATGGCATTATGGGATAGGGACAGGACAGGTGGTGGGTAGGGGATCATCATTTGGATACCATGGAGAAAGGATAATCTTTGGGCTCTTTCATCAATCATCCTACCTTAAAACATACCAAAAATATCCTAGCAATTAGACATAGGAAAATTTAATATGACTTAAAAAAAAATTATTGCCAAAGTGTAAACTTATGATAACTTAACTAGGCCTAGTACACACTCCCTCCCCATTAACCACTTAGACATATGGAAATTAAATGTTAATTTGCTTCTATTTTTAATCATGTAGGTGTCCAATAAACCACTTGGTGGTGTTTCCCTTCAATTTTATTTACTTGAATGAGGAGAAAAAGTCCTTTGATTACAATTAGAGAATACATTTGAGGCCTTGGTTGTGTAACTGGTGGACCATAGTCACCATTTAACACGCTTGTTACAAAAGTTTGGGGAGTTAAAGCGTTAAGTGATTTGATTTATAGGTGATTTGGGGTTGCTGTGCAACAATGAAAACACACTGCTCTATCAGGAACTTGATTACATATAACCTACTAAAATTCTAGTGATGGCTTGATGGTTAAATCCATAGTGTAGGATCTACTATCACCATGAGAGGGCAATCCAACATCCTTACAGTGCAGTACTGCAAAATGTACATTAGATCTATATTTCCCTCGGTGAGGGAAATTCAGGAAGAGAAGAGGAAAGCAAGACATGTAGTATGTCTAAAAGAAGGAGATCAACTAGAGGTCAAAAGATTAGAAGAAAATTCTGTAAACACATGGAATTTTTTCTTGCTGAAGGGGTCATGTTCTTATGATGATGAGAGCATAGGTGATATCGAGGTGCCCTTGAGGTACAAACATCTATGGAAACAATAGGTACCCAAGGAAATTCCTCCAATAAACATTGATTTTTGTGTCAACGAGAGGATATATCACATAACACCATCGTCATTACATGGTTTGGGCCTATTTTGCATGGATGACATAAAGGTCTATTATGAAAATGTTACCAAATTGATGAAGTATGTTGGACCCTATTATAATTACAAAGATTCGATGCAACTGGTTTGATATACATGAAGTATACATAGGTATGTATTGTCAACAAATTATATACAACTAAAAGATAAGGATCAAAATAAAGGAGTGGCTATGTACATTGATGGAAGGTCAAAAGCATTAGGGAATATTGCAGGGTTTATAAATAGTACACGACCTGGGTCAACAAATAAGCAACCCAATTGCATATTCAAGGCACGTTAGGGAAACCGTGTATTCGTATGTGTGATAAAATCAATAATTGTAGGGGAAGAGTTGCTAATCGATTGCAATTTGAATCGCTTAGTTACAAACACAGTTACTATGGGGGTGGTATGTACTATGTACCATTTTACCCAACCTCCAATTAATGACTCCAATATACCATCTTATTCTTATGTTTTCTTTTGTAAGTCTATTGGTTTCATTTCGGTAATTTTTTTATATTTAATTTCTGTCACAGTGGGACATTGATTGTATGGTGAAGGCTCTGGCCTAGAGCACATATCATGATGTATCTTTAGACACTTTTACCTAATAGGTTTACCTCATTGTAATTGTACAAATTAGATAGGAGCAAAATGTTTTATTATTATTTTTTTTCATAAATTTATTGGGTTAATTGTGATAGTGTTTTTAATATTCTTCTTACAGTCGAGTGATAGGGGAAATGCACCAGTAGTAGATGAGAGCATCCATAGTGAGGTGCAATCAATATTTTGTGATGATGACAGCGCTTATTCAGCAAACCCTCTCGATAAGATAAGGAAGATCCAAAAAAAATACAATGAAGAAATTGTTAAGTTTATATTCATAGTGCCTCAAACATATGAGATAAGAGAGAGGGTTAAAATATTGACTGAGAGATCACAAAACTTGCAAGTAAGTTGTCATGAGGTCTTTAATTGTAACATAAGTTCATTCATGGTTTTATATTTTGTACTCTTTTATGTCATGAACTAAAATATGTGTTGTTTTTAAAGGATTATTTGCATCCTTATGATGCTCCTAGCCATGATCAGGGTACTGCAAGTGCTACCCGAGGAGTAGGGGTTGGTACAAGTGTCCATCCTGATCTTCATGCACATACATCACATCATCTGACCCCATCATCTGTGCCTATATTTTCGTCTGAAATGTTGGCAACACATACCATGCAGGAATCCTTTAATGCACCCTCTAGTAGTGAACCCATGCCATAACATGCGTTAGGACATTACCTGGGGATGTAGCAGCCACTAGTATTGGTGATGTTTTAGCAACATTCCCTAGATATTCTTGTATTACTAGTACGGGAACATTTCCGGTCACATTTGTGGTGACCGAGGATTCGTTCCCATAAAGATAGAGAAGGTCCGAGGTACTTTAAAATGTTTTAATTATTATTATATATAATCCAATTGAAATTTACTTATCGATTGCTCATTTTAGACTATTGATCCCATGATCATTTTGTAGGAAATGATGTTTTTTATAAACATCTAACTGATATTACATTGGAGTTTTTCAGGCCCACCATACATACATGGTTGAATTCCCAAAATTAAGATTTAAAAGATGAGCTTATTAACCATTTAGTTGTGTTGTTCGGTGATAAAAAATTTAACCAAACCAAGGTCCTTAAGAAAACTGGTACCTATCTAAGTATCAGAGGGGACCAACCAGGCCACATTTTAGAAAGCGAACATTCCCGTTAGGAAGGGAATTGGAGGACACATTAGATGAAAGGAGAAGATTAAAAGAAAAAGGAAAGAACCTGCCACAGGGCCAAAAGGAAGACATGATACTATCAACAATGTAATTATATCTTGAATTACTCTATCTTTTACATAATATAGCGTATTTCAAACTTTCATAGGCTTCCCGTACATTAGAACAAATAAAAGGAAGAATGAACAAATCTGAACAACACAAACTTAGCTCACGGTGGTTATATGAAATTAGCCACACAAAATTGTAAAGAAGTATCCGATAAATGAAATATAGTATCCAAATAATAAATTGAAAATAATTTTGGTTTTATCACACCATAGAAGCAAAATTCGTGATCTTATGCAAAAATGTAGGGTTCTGAATTCATCAGAGTTCCCACTAAAGATGACCTAAAGATTGCCTTCCAGCAAGGCTATGGAGCTATGGCTGAATGCCTAAGAGTCTTGACTCTGCAAAAACAACCTTCCACTACATCTGACACGCAGGTAAATAAACTCAATAAAGTTTATTTAAAATTGAATACTTGTGCAATCTATTCAATATTAATTTCCACCATAAAGTAATTACATTTCTATTTGTTTTAAACATTCAAGCAATGATAATAATACACATGACATTGGAATGCAGCCTGGTGAGGGTGAAGACCAACCTGCAAATGAAGTTCATGGTGTGCATCTGGGTACTTTAGAGCATGTAGAGCATGATCAACATGTTGAGCATAATTAGGCTAGAGAAGATCAAGAACATAATGTGGCCCCATCAGGTAAATAGGACCACTCTAAAGATCTTTTAAACATATTTAATTGCAATTGGTCTATTAATTAATGTAACCTTTTGTGTTTCAAATTTAGAGCATGTATAGCGTGATCAACGTGTTGAGCATGATTAGGAACATAATTTATCCCCATCAGGTAAAGAGGACCACTCTCATATTTCTTTTAAACACCATTTAATTTCAATTGGTGTATTAATGTAACCTTGTTTCAATTACGGATCAGATTTGGGGTGATTATCTGTTGAGCATGAGTATATAATAGAAGTTTAGGAACATGATGTGGACCCATGCAGTGCAAGAGAACCACTCTAATATTCTTTTAGTAATGAAATACACTTGTAACAATAATAATAAAAACATATTAGTTTAACATTTCTTTGTTATTGTATACGCCCCTCATCTTGCCGGTGGCGTCCCGTCATGAGCAGATGACTAGGCATACATTAAGATCACAAGAAGAGGGAAGAACAACTAAAGGGGGGACAAATGATTTAGAAAATAATACTCCACTTCAGATTTTTTTAGCTTGAAAAAAGAAACAAAAAAAAGGTGATTGTAATCATACTATGATGGCAAACAATTTTGATAATAATATGTAAGAATTGAAAGAATGAATATTATATGTTAAATGAATGAAATCTTGAATATGTTAATTAATGAATGTTATATTTTAATATGAATAAATATTATATGTTATTAATGGATGAATGAATGAATTTTATATGTTATTAATGGATGAATGAATGATTAATGTTATATGATTGGGTATAGGGAATTGAGAGTGATGTGAGGGGGGGGGGGAAGGGCCAAATGAGCTTCCACCATCATGTGGTTGGCCATATTAAGTAGAGAATATTAAACTATTCTCGAAACAAAGAGAAACTCAATAAGGTAATGCACTTTTCAATATAAGAAATGCATCATTTGAAGCATCAAACCAATATGCAAAGATGAAAGAAAGTGCTAACTTTTTTCATATGTTAAGCGAGAGAAAAATAGTTCTTTATACTGAATCCCATACTCTCATCATAATTTGAGAAGTTGTTTCCATTCCAATAATTTCTGGTTGGTTTGTTTGTGCATGACTTTGTATGAATACCACATTGTGTTGTGTGTGTGGATTTGGTTTCAAATACATTTCTTCTATTTTAGTGGTGACATAACTCTAAAATTTGACTTTTGTGCATAACAGGTTAGTGGAAAAATTGACAAATCTGAAGGGTTTAGAGGATCGATTGAGATAGATACATGGATATTTGGATCTTGTTGTTGATGGGAGGCTTCAACTTAACCATGAAATTTTGTACCATCTACAGGTATGCAAAGTTTTCTCTACTTACATTCATTCTTGATCATAAATGTTGAAAATGGTATTAATGCTTCAAACTTAAGATTCGTTTCATTGTTATAATGATCAAAATGTTATACTTACTATACACATTAAACATTCTCCCCACCCTTTGCTCTCTCCCCTCCTTTTAAGAATTTTCTTTGTCATAAAAAGATTCACATTTCTATCCTCATTTACAAAATTTATCTGAAGCGCTAGGAGTGAATAAAGATATGTAAAATATGATGGATTATGTCTAAACAACAACTTTCCATCTTATAACTAATTAAATCCTTAATCTTTGAATAGTTTAGAGCTCAAATAATGCTTGTATATGCATGTGTAGCAATAAGGGATCCTATGTGAAGATTGAAATTTAAAACATCACTTTGGTATTTTTCCTTAGGCAGTGAAATGATATTTTGAGTAATACAAACCTACACACACATTGATATTTTTTGGCATTGCATTGAAGATTTTTTTTTCTCTTATATACCTACCCTCGGCTAGACATGTACGCATATAATATTGGTTTCTAGGTTTATTCTATAAGTAGCTAAATTCACAGAGGAAGACTAAAATCTTCTTAATGTGTTGTGTCATGGAAGCATACAAATCACTTGCTGAAGGCACCATTTTGTATTCATCCAAAAAAAGGTTCTTTTTTTTATGTTTCTTGCTTGTGTTTTTTTTAGGCTCTAGAGATGTAGCTTGGCTCTTTCCTTTGTACTTTTCATCTATTTTGAGGATTATAGTAGATTGTCCTCATAATTTTTCATGTAGATCTATTTGTAACCTTATTTTCTACCAATCAATTTGCAAACCACTCACATATTAAGGACCATTTCACTAACTTGTAGTCATCCATTACTTCATATGTTGTAGGTTATGTACGTATGCCAATAAATCCTAATGATTGCGAGAACTTTAATCCTACAAGTGTACCCAATCTTTCTCAAGTAAAAGTCTTACCTTATTTTATAGTACTTTAAATGGTTAATTGAAGGTGCTTCTTTAGATCTGAGATAGTTGAACCCTGGATTAAAATATGGTATTAGATGGGTAGTATAATGATAAAACTAAGGCCCATTGAACACAAATTATGAACTTAATTTATTGGACTATGAATAGTGTTACAATTATAATTATTTCTCCTTTACCTACCTCTGCATTAATGAAAAAGATAGATCTCTATAAATCTAACCATGAAAGTGTTGAAATCTATAGTATATGTAGGACTCCAAAAAATATCAAACATATTCTTTTTAAATGTTTTTATGCTCAGGAAATTTGGTATTTATTCTTCGATAAGCTAAAGGTCTAGAATAAGAATGGTAAAATTAATTGGAATGATATTTTGTCTTGTAATTTCAAGCTCAAGTTTGATTGTAAGCTATTTTGGTATTTCTTATCCAATGAGATCATGTGGCATTTGTGGAAGGCAAGAAATGATGATAAATTTAAGGGTATCAAGAGGGTACTTACTAAGTCTTGCAAGAGACTCACTTTCTACTTTATTGCTCTACAGGTTTCAACTCTTGTGGAGATCTCAATGGATAATTTCTTGAAGTCAATAATTGAAGGTGCTGCTAACAATACTAGAGATGATCTGAGAAGTGGACTCGCCTGTAGGTTGAGCTTGGAAGAGATTGTGCTATTCCAACAGGAATTTGTTGAGCTCCAGAGAGCAATTGATGAAGCTGGAAGCCTAGAAATACAATGCAACCCCCAGTAATTAGACCCCTAAGGAGAAACAATGACAAACCTTGATATTGAAGAAGTCAAAAATGAGGAGAATGTAATAAACACTATGTATTGTTTACACTAATTTGAATAGCAACAACTTATGGTGCTGTTAACAACAATTTGTATTGTCTATGTTGGTTTTGAAAACAATTGGTGCTTTTTGGTTTCTTTTTGCTATGTAAAGTATTGATACAGTATATTTACTATTATGGAAATGCTTTGATGTTGTACTGATCCTAATGCCGGATAGGAATTTTCATGATATGTAATGGACCTTAAACTATTTTCAATACAAAAAAAAAAAAGATAGTAGATATTGGACATTCATTACATGTCTCATGTATGTGTTAGTATTTTAATTTTGTTTAATTTTTTCAAGAGCTTGATTAGGTCAAGAATATGTTCTACAAGCTCTGTTCTCTATACACTACTCAACATTTTCCCTACACATTTTCTCTTCAATCCCGGCATTTCTTAACTCCTTCCCTTGTTATCACTTGGTTGTTCTCAAGTGTAATGCTTTTTCTATTCATCTTGCAGTCTGTATGTATGATCAGTCATCTCTAATGAAGCATGGATAACCTTTCATGTATTTTTTTTTGTAATTAGACAATTGCCATTGTGAGAATAATCATTTAATTTGTATGGAAGTAAGTCTTTTTCATATTATTTGACTAGGTATTGTAAACTTGTCTTTGCACGATTCTCTCAGGGGGAACAACAGAACTATGATGATAGGTAGAGTTGTTTATTAACTTCTTCCCTTGTTAGCCCTTGGTTGTTCTCAAGTGTCTCCAATACTCCAAATTTTAGCACCATTAGAAAGAGCTCGATGTCCTGATTCCAGCAAAACTTGAACAGAGCAAAAAGGTGTTTTTTTGCTTGAGTTACGGCCAGTCAAACTTTTGGTCAAACTGCCATCAGGGGTCGTCCAGGAAGCAAAAAATGATTGTCTCAAAAATTGACAGAAGTAGTTTCAAATTGAAGAGATCGTCGAGATGATTCCGGAAATGTTCGTTTCATCAAAATCCGACCTCGTATGCTCGAGATATTGGTAGTGAAAGTTTGATTGACTTGGTGGCACAATGGGTGACATCAACATGCTGACATGTCAGTCCGTACTATATGGAATCCATGTGGAAAAACCAAAGCCTCACACATGGCATTTCAGTTAGCTATATGGACCAATGAGATGCTGACATGTTTCTGTCCATATGACAAATAATCAGCATTGTTAGTGCATAGTCATCTTCCTAGTCAGCAGACACATCTGAGTCAGTGGCCAATTAGGTTTTGCCACGTGGCACCCTCTTGGTGCGACACGTGGCCTCTTCTTTTGTCGACAGTTTGTTTGGACATTCCAAAAAAAAGGTTAAGGGGATTCGATCCCCTAACCTTCTAACTGCAAGTTCACGCCTACACCACTCGGTCACGCAACTTCCTCATGTCTATATCGGGCAATGCTTTGTTTTGTTACATAACTGCCAGAAATTGGGTATAAAAAGCCAGTGCCCAGGGTTGAACCCCCGACTGCGGGCTTACCAAAATTCAATGCCACCAACATGCCAGCGTATGTATTCAGTGATAGAACAGGATGGGTTTGTTTTATCGACTAGTTAGGCCCTATGCCTAACTAAATAACCTTAAAAGGTTATTTTTAAGTTTTAAATAAAGAAGACAAACAAAACCGCCCCCCCCCCCGAAACAATGAAAGCATGAGAAAGGCTTAAAACAAAATTCTATTAATTTTGAAGGATTAGAATAATTTTGTTAAAGATTACAGGGGATATATCATAGATTTCTATGTAAAAATGGAGAGATAAGGTGGTTTTTGTAAATCAATTGGTTAGAGGCCAATTTGAGTAAATTTGATGTATAAAAGGGGAGTTTAGGAGTGAGTTTGGAACTTATAATTTTCAAGTCTAGGTGGTGAAGTATTGAATCAGAGGAATAGGGAGATTTTTCGAAGGAGATTATTTTGAGCCTTTTGTAAGTCAGAGTTTTGTTATGTTGCCGAAGTGCTAGAAGGAAATGATCTTGGTGCAATTGTAATTCTATTTTTGGAGATTAATTGGATTGGTCTCACTCTATTGGAGTGGACCTAGAGACGTAGTCACATTTGTGGCGAACTCTGTTATCAGATCATTTGCACTCTCTCTCTTCTTCTTTCTCAATTTCATTCTTTTCACCTTTAGTTTTTAATGCATAATTTCAATATTGTATGCATGAATTGTATTTCCGCTTAATTCACATTTTAATGTGTTAATTTTGTTTATGTAATTTGGATTTCATGATTTGTAAACATTAAGCATTCAAATGCAATTAGTCTAGATCCTAATCAAATCAGAGACCCTCAGAATGTCTTGCTGATAACCAGTAGTGTTCAAAACTCCTGAAGAGGTCAGATCGGTATGACATTGGATCTGTCTTGCTGACGGAAGTCATTGACAAGACATGGACTATCAGAGTGAGTTTTCTATCTTGTGCCGATGATTGATCTCTCACTGATGGGTTGGCTTTGATGGTCATCACCAAGAGTCTCCGTGATGGTACATTTCAACAAATATTTTTTTTAAAAATAAATTGCATTTTTTCATCGCAATTTTGACAAAACCAACTAACGAATCACCAAAAAGGTCCGACGAAGTTGCTATAGTTGCGAAAAAGACTTCGTCATAACTCCCTGCTTGATTCATCACAATTTCAATGAAGTCCATTGATGAATCATAGAAAAGGTCCGACAAAGGCTTCATCATAACACCTTGCCACTTTCGTCGCAATTTTGACAAACACCGACAAATCACATAAAAGGTCCGATGAAGTTGCTTAGCTGTGATGAAGGCTTCATCGTAAATCCTTACCCATTTTGATGCAATTTCAACAAACTCCAACATCAAATCACATAAAAGGTCTGATGAATTTGCTTATCTGTGATGAAGGCTTCATCATAACTCCTTGCCCATTTCGTTGAAATGGCGACGAACTTCTGTTGTTGTTTCGATGCTTTAGAAGAGCCATTGTAATTGAATTTTGGTTATAATTTGTTGGTGGATACACAAAGTTTTTTGTTGATATTCTAACGAACATCTGAGTCATTTTATCATGCCGACGACCAACAAATTTGTGATGTTATTTTGACGTTTAATGCGTCATCAGAATTTCAACAAAAAAATAGCGATGAGATTATTTTCATCAATTTCATTGCTTTTCTGACAAATATTTGTCAAATGACCTAGGAATGTTTGTCAGAAAATGGAGCCAAATTCACTAGTGACAACCTCAAAAAAATTCAAAAACATAAAAAACATCCAAATATTTGAAAAAATCCATCTGTCTCTTCTCGCTTTCACCCATAATAACATCACTCATAATAAATTATTGTCATCCTCAACCTTTGGTAAAACAATTGGAAACAAGTCTAGTAGGTTAAAAGTGAAAACTCAAAAATGTCAAGTGTTAGGGTTAAGTTAGTATGTAAACAAGTTGGTCAACTCTTTGTTTCAATAGCCTATCATCCAATCAATCACATTTCAATCATCTGATAACATCATTTCCTAGGATGTATCCTTCCTACAATGTACATTATTTATCAAAAAGAACACTTTGGATGAATGAAATGATGTGCCGCCATCCACTAACATGTCCTAGGATGTATCCTTCCTACAATGGGCATTATCTTTTGGCAATAGTTTCGGTTCTTATCCTTAAAAACATATTCCCTTTTGGTTAGCGGTATTGAAGAACATCAACTTGTTTATTTACTTTATCTTTGTCTTTTGACTTATCTCTTTGTGCTCATTCCAATAACCTCTCAGTGATGCCCAAACAAATGGATTTAGAGAGATAGGAATGGGGCAACAAACATTATCTTTTGTCTGCTATGCTTGTTGGACGTTCTTGTAATATAACTTGGTGATTACTTGCTTTGTTAGATATGTATGGAGGGTGTTTTGGGTAGCTTGTTGACTATTGCATTGATAGGTTATACCTTTCTGTGTTTTGGTCCAAGATGTTTGAAACTTCTAAGGTGCATCTTAGCAAGGTTTCCATATCTCAGGTGTGAACAAGAGTACTCCTATCTATTTGTCGAGTCAAAGTCCATCACACTAAGTGCAATGCCATCCTGGTTCTTTATACCTTGATGCAACGTGCTTATGCTTGTTATCAAACATAAGGTAAGTGGCCTTTTTAAAATCCCAATTCTTGATAATCCAATCATCCATTTCTCATCATCATCTCTCATAAAGTTGGCTTGTTTGATCCTCTTGTCATCGTCTCATTTCTCATTTCTTCTTTTCCGCACTAACATCATACCAGAATAGTTAATCATCATCGCCAGTGCATCCATTCTACATCCACAAACCATCAACATTCTACACATCATCTCACATGCATGGTTCATCATCATAATATAGACCTGTTAGTCTAAGCATCTCATAAAACCATACATTTACATAAAACATCCAATGCATAATCATAGAGGCATTATCACATCATCCATCTCACATGCATTGCATTATTATTTAAGTTGTTTAGAATAATATAGATTGGTTATTCTAAGCATCTTAAAACCATCTCATTTGCATCATCATCAAAATCATCCATTTTGAACCTCTTTATCATGAGATCAACCCTCAAATCAAATCTTTTCACTTGATTTGTTGAGGGGGAAATGTACCAGTGTAATTTTTTCCATTGGGGCATTTGAAAAAAATAGATTTTTTTAAAAAAATTGATCATGGTAAGTTTATTCTTTGAACCAATGAAACAAGTACATTGCTTTGAAGAGGGGCAAAATGTAGACATGAAAAATTAGCATATTGCATTTAATCAAGTCCACTCATCAAATAAATCAAGTTAATTAAATTCAATATCTAAAGTCATTCATTTAAATTAAATAAATCAACTTTATTTAATTTAATCTTAACATCACCCTCTTTGATTAAATAAATCAAATCTTTATTTAATTAAATCTAAAATCATCTTTCATCTCCTTTTGATTTAGTTTAATCCTTACATCTAATTCAAATGAGTCAAATCATCTAATCCTCTTTTAAATTAACTAAATCAGGATTAAATCTAATCTAATGCATGTCAGATTCTCTAGATTTTCCCACTTGCACAAATAAAGGATTTTAATTAATTTATTAAATCCTCATTTTCCCTCAACAAGGCATCTTTGGAGAATATTCCCTAAAATTTTAATTCAAATCAAGTTGACTTATCCCTTCCAACATGGCATTAACTCCCCTCTTACATGTCTGCCACTTGGCATTTAAGTCCCTTTTTCTCCCTCCAACAAGCCAAATTTGAAATTTGAAAAGGCCAACTAATCTCATTTATTGGCACATTGACCAAAACTTGCACATCCTCCATCCACTTACATTTGGACAAGTGGCTCCTTCCTATTGGTTGAATCTTTGTACCACATTGCTCTCTTTTGGGTATTCTTCCAACTTCATATTCTATAAATTGGAGGTCTCATTTCTCATTTTAGCATCCACAATCTTCATGCAAAGTTACTCTCTCCATATTGCGAGCTAATTTTTCCCATTATCATTTGCAACATTGATTTGTCAAGGGTTGGGAAAGGGTCACTTTTTACAACAAAGTGACACCAATCCACTATGGGATAGGTATGCATTTGTGCTTCTTTGATACTTTCAATTAGTTTATTTGGTCATTTTGTTTGTAAAGTATGGTGCATTATCTCATAGGAGCATTTAGTAAATTTGCATGAACTAACCTTTGTCATGGAGTTTAGAATGTATGCAGATTTTATTGGTGCTCACAGGGGTATTTAGTCATTGTGCTCAACTTTCCCAACTTTACCACCTTGCCTATATAAGCAAGGTTACATTGCACATTCTACTAAAAAAATTTACCATCTCTTGATAATATCAATTAGGCTTATTTGTGTGCATGTATTTTTTGGAAGTAGATCTTAGATAATTTTTCTTTATGATCTTGTAAATCATAACATGACATAATCTGAACCATGCAAGAAAAAATACTCTCAAAATACTGCACATATCCTACTGAATATTTCTTTTTCTTTGGAAGATTTCATTTCAGTTTGTAGGTTATTTGAGGGTTTCTTGACATTTTCTTATGGATTTGTTTATTTATCTTTGTAGACATGCAAAATTAACATTCTACATTAATCAAGTCACTCATCAACTGAACTAGATTTCACATTAGGTCCTTTCATCAATTAATCGGGTTCACCTTCATTCACTTAGCAGGTAATTTCATTAATCTACATTTCCTAAGGTCATTTATTTAAAATCGAGCAAACATTATCATCAGCCTTTTAATAAATCAAACATCCATTTAAATCAAATCCTAAATCATATTCCATCATTTTCTAATTCAAATAAATCAAATATCAAAATCCTAAAAGTCAACTCACCTAATCATCATTAAACTAACATAATCATCATTTATTTAATCTAACCATGATTAAATACTAATCTCACCCACTTGCATTCTCTAGATATCTCCACTTGCACAAATAAATCAATTTTATTGATTTATTAAAAACCCTCATTTTCCCTCAACATGACAAGTTGATTTGTCCCTCCAACATTGCATTTATTGCTATTTTTTTTGTCCCCCTCTCAAAATTTATTGCAAAATTTGAATTCAAATTCTCCCTCTCATGGGCACTCTTCCCAAATCTTGCACAACCATTGGCCTATCATTATTTGACAAATGGCCTCTCCTCATTGGTGGATCTTTAGTCCCACATTCACCATCTTGGCCAATTTATCATCAAGAAAATCTATAAGAGAAGTCCTTCATTCTCATTCATGGATCCACAACTTTGATGCAAGGTTACTCTCTTAATTTGAGAACTCATCTTGCTCATCATTTCCATTGCATTTGCATCATCTTGAGCTTTAATCAAGGATTGGGAAAGGGTCACTAGCACATGTGACACCAATCCACTATGGAATAGGTAACTTGTGGTTTCTTTCATAATGCTTTTAGTTTTTCATCCTTTGTTGCATTTTGAAGCATTTGCATGGTATTTCATAGAGGCATTTTGATAGATTTGTGAAATACTAACCCCTATATGAAGTTTAGTGTTTGCAGATTTTAATGGATTCCTACATTTGGCGCTAGAAGGAGGGCTAGTTTATAAATAGTTGTTCAACATTCAACAATTGTTTCTAGCAATTGACATTTTACATACGTTTATGCAATCTTAGAAAATATCTTGCAGTAACATTCATTTGTTGTTTTAAAACTAATGACTGGTATGAGTGATAGATGAGCTCTTTAGTTAAAAGCCATATCATCGCTCTCAGCCATTTCTAGAAACATATTGAAGACATAATTTTAACAATGCTTTACTTGTGATCTCTTCTTTAGCATGAGTTTGTCCTTTTTTTTGTCTTGATGCCTTGATACACACAGTCTTTAATAGGCAGGCACATGTGAGTGGTGATTTTATCTATTGTAAGGTGCAGTTTCTATCCATATTCAATAACAGATGGCCATCATGTCAAATAGTTGATCACTTATTACGTTGTTAGACTACTTAATGTCGCTAGTCCCTATATCTTTTTGCTATCATATACTCAATACATATGCCAGATCTAGATATATGCTTTAGTCGCTATACAACTTGGATGAGTTTATGTAGAAACAAGAGTTTGAGATTTACTTTTTAAAAGATTTTGAAATAAATCTGGAACAAGATTTGTTGCGCACCAATATGTATTTTCCTAGAGTTTTTTTTTTTATATATCAGAAATTAATAATGCGTGCCTTCAAGAAGGTCCTGACTGTGTAGTAGGTAGTCTAAAAACTTATTGTTGACTTCATTTAAAGCTTTGTGGAAGGCCAACGTCCTTTCTCAACTTAAAGCCTGACGAAACCAAAAAAATCTTCATGTTGTCAATCGCCTCAGTTAAATATTCTTCTTTTTACTCATCCAATAGGAGATTCGATATAAGAAACTCGGTGAATAAATGTTAATCTGATAGTAGATTTTCTACGAATTAAAGATATATGTGGTGGGCTACCTCTTGTTTCATGATTGCGTAGTAAGGAACCACATGGCTTATCGTTCTGAATATGCATCTATTAAACATCCAACAAAGTTCCTACATATTTTAAATGAATAGTTATGCATTTGACAACAAGGTTCCTTCTTCCTTTATGTTCTAAATGAATATTCATGCATTTGTTAATATCTGACAATGAAGTTCCTGCATCCTTCATGTTTTCAAATGAATTCCCATGTATTTATTAAAATCTAGCAAGGTTTCCTACGTTCTTTGCATTTTAATGAATGTTCCTTTCAACAACCTCACAAACCATCCATAAGTGACTACAGTTTCTTGTAGTATTAAAAGGTCATTCATTCCAAGAGAGTTGCCCCACTTGACAGAGGTGTCTCATACGCAAAACTGTAGGCAATATACAATCTAATGGATGTAGTGGAACTCGGTGAGCTGTCATATGGTAGAGTATGATATTTATCTTTGTTGGCTATACATAATTTGGAATTAAAGGAGGAAGCTCTACAAAGGAAAATCCAGAGAAAGAAATATGCAGATTTAAAAATACTTCATGTTATTTCACACTCATTTTGTCTGGAATAAAGAAATGGTAATTTCTTAGAGTCTTTCTGAATTATTGAATACAGATTCATTAGTACAAAGAATTAGATTCCTCAACCTTTGCCCATGATATAGAGATCATAGGTCCTTACAAACTACTCACTTACTACACTGCCTTTGGAAAATGTAGACAATGTGAAGATCCTTCATAAATATTTCTTTAGAGATTTTTTGCTATATAATTTGATACACCTAATTTGATTGAGTGTATTGTTTTATTTATTCACTCATAATTCAATATTTTCTCCTACTATAATTAATGTCATAATGTTATAAGTCAACATTTGAAATTGGGGAAAGGAGTATTCTTTTGAAAGATTTATCCTTTATGGGCTTAATAACTTTAGTGTGAGGGAATGGGTCTAATAAATTTGATGGTTTTTTAAACTCTTCATGCAAAATCTTAGTCTATTTGGGATTAAAATTATCAACAAGAGAAACTTTTTAGAAAACCATCTAGTTTTATAGTTAAAGTTGAAGGAAAGCATGATTCACTTATGAATGCCTCTCTTTAGTCAAATTATTTGGATCATGTTATTATTTGAAGATTAAAATGAATTTAATCCTCACATGATTATCTTTTTGATGGCATATGTACAAACGAACAATGAAGGAACAAGGCACAAGGAAAATGAAAGGATGAGGATTTTTTTTGAAAAATCAAAGTGTTTTTAAACGCTTTAAGTGTTTGTTAAACACTTCTTTATGAAATTGTTACCGTTTCACTCCTAGGACACTAATTTTCATTTGGGTCTAAAAAGAACAATTTGATTTTTTCCATTTGCAAAAGGTTAGAATTCAAGCTTAGACACTTACTAGATTTCGTTTTGGGCTAAAAATTGGAAAAGCAATCTTCATATTTCATTTGGTGCTTAAAACGAATCTCACAATTGCTTTGGAAGGATAAAATGAATGTGTGTTTGCTTTGTTTTGTGGTTACTTACTTAAACTAAAGTCATTTAAAAGGATGTATGCGCCTCTCTCGCGCTTCCAAGTGATCTTGAGAATCAAAAGGCCTTTTTTGGTGATTTTGGCGTAAGATAAAGTGATCACATCCACACTTTGATTTGGGCTTAAAATTAAACAATATCTTGTGCGAGTGTGAGTAGGGACATTTTTGCATATATTCTCTTTCTTTGTGCCATCAAAGATTGATCGAGTTATGGATTTTGTCTTTGCTTGCTTTTGTTTATCCTAGAGGGCCTGCCTTGGGGAAAATTTACTCACCCAAGGGAATGACTCAACTGGTAACACTCTAATGCCAAGAGTATTTCCAGCCAGGATATAAATGTGGGTATTGGTTAAACACCATTATCACACAATTGGCTCTGACAAGATGGATCCGAAAGGGGACTCTTGTCATATGGGTCAATCTCCACGAACGGAAAGTCCTTACTAGAACCCATGTACTAGAATTTTACAAAATCCTTGATCTATTTGTTGGTGCAAGAACGGTCATTCTGAAGCTGCCCCACACTTTTACGGTCTTCTAGTAGAGATGGAAAGCATGCCATGGGAGTTCCATGGGTGTTGATGCTTGGCTGCCTTGATTGATGATAATGATCCATGGAGGGGAGCCTGTGGGGTCAAGCATAGCTGGACTTTTCCAAGTGGGGATTCAACAAATATTGTCTTACACATCCATAGGGCTTGTACTTGTTCTTCGTTTGAAAACACAGTGTTGTACTCAAAAACATTTTGCAAACAAACATTCAACATGATTCTCAAAGTTTCAAACCCTTTTGAAGACAAATATCATTGACTCAATCCATATGTTATTGCTTTCCCTTGGGATTCACGTCCTTAGAGGTTCCTAAGCATTGGATTATACCTCAATTTGTCTTCTTGAGTAAACAATAGGAAAACCCTTGCCTTAAGTTCATCCTTTGAAAACAACTTAGGGTTAAAAATCAAAATCAAAATCCAAATCAAGATCAAGGACAAAATCTCAAAATCCAAAAATCAAACCAACCAAAAATCCAAAGCCTAGTATTTCATTCAAGATTTATCAAAAACCAAAAACATCCATAACATCCTTAAACATCATCATCATATCATCATCACTTTTGATCCTAAAAGGCATCCTAAAAACTTTCACTTTGGGACATAAAATAGAAATTAATCCAAAGAATGAAGAGATTCATCTCCCATATTCTTGAAGATTGATCCCCATTTTATGGTTCTAACTAGATCTCAATACAAGAAGAGTATGGAAGCCGACAAAGAAACACCCGCTTCAAGTGATCTTAGCCAAACCACTCTACTGAAAATGAATCCATTGAGATGGAAATCTCACAATTAACCTTCCAACATCATTGCAAAATCTGCAAGAGGAAAACCAAGGAGAGGATCTCACTTTTGGAATGTCTCACGAAGAAATGACGGAAATGCTCCAAAATCTAGACAACCATAGAATCATCAACTCTAACCCTTCGTTGTACATACCTTGAACTAACAAGGAGACCAGGATTGCCTTCAATTCCTAATGCCTTCAATCCACATCCCGAATAACCAAACTTTTAGACACAAACACCACGGTAGAGACAAAACATCCTCCATAATCCATTACACCAAAATGTTTCCTCTCACTTTTACATCATGACCCATCATTAACATCTTTTCATGGAGCACCACAAACACTCCTCACAAATTCACAAGAGGAGGGAGACATGTTCGGACCAGGGGGCATTTTCAACACCACAACACTCTCACAAGGATTCACCCCCTTACATTTCCACTTCTCCCACCATCACCATTGTCATCAACACCACTCCTTGGTTTAGGGCTTCCCCCTCTACTGAGTATCAATCAAAACAACATCCCAACCATCAATCAAAACATTTTTCCAAATGATCAAAACTTATTGTTGACATCACAAATGAAAAACACACAAGCAATGACAACATCATCAAAAACCCCCACAACATTGTAAAGCATGGTCTCTCAAGGGCCAATCACATCAACAACGACACTTACCACATCAACAACACCATCCACCAATCACGTAATCAACACGACAACACCATCCACCAACCAAATAATCAACACAACATCATCATCTACCACCATTCCAAACCCACCACCACCCCCACCACCACCAACATTCACCACATCAAACCAATTGGATGTCACATTACAAGCCACTTTTCAAAGAGGATACCAATAAATTCTGAGAAACAAAATGTGGAATTTTTAACAAAACATCAAGCTGCAGCTGTAAAATTTGGATGAAGCCACAATACAAAGCCTTAATAACACAACAAGCGAACATTATTGCAACAACAACAGCAACAACAAGCTGCCCAAGCTATACAAGCATTGCAAGCACAAAGAGTCACTCAAGCACAACTTTTATTACAACAACAAGCCACACAAGTGAAAGCCCAAGCTCAAGCACAATCTCAATATCAAGCACAACAAGCACAAGCCCAACTTCTTGCACAAATGCATAAATGCAAGAAGCATATAACAAACACTAAAGCAATACTAGAGCAGCAAAGTAGGCAGGTGGCTGCTTAACAACAAACATTGTGGGAACAACAAACATTGTTAGAGCGACAACAAGCAACAACAAACGTTAGTGATTGGAACAACAGCAAGCATAACAACAAGCAAAAATCCTAGCGCAACAACAACAAGAGCAACAACAAGCATTGTTCATCCAAAAGCAAGTAGAAGCCTACTTCGCCCGCCACAACATACCGATACCATTGAACAATGCACCAACCAACCCATCCATCCAAATCATGATTGCAACACCTCAAAACACATTCATCCCACCCCCTGATCCCCAAAATGATGTGAAGACACAACTCAGGTTACTCTCACAACAAGTGCTAGACCTTCAATCAGGGCGGACAACCAAAACGCAAAGCAACTTGTGTCCCTATCCATTTGATAAGAGCTTAGACATAAAACCATTCCCTAATGGATTTGAGATCCCTAAATTTGAGAAATATTGAGGGATGGGAAACCTTGAAGATCACATCAGGGAATTCCAGGTTCATTGTATGGAGGTTGCATATGATGATACTTATCTGATGTGGCTATTCCCTAGGAGCTTAGCAGGCAATGCTATAGAATGGTTCTCTCACTTACCTCTAGGAATTAGGACATTCAAAGAAATTAGAGATGCATTCATTAAGAATTATGCATGTAACATTGCAATGGATGTTAGTCTCGAAAAACTATATGCTCTGAAATAAGTAAAGAATGAATCTTTCACTTCATTCCTTCAACGATGGCGATCCAAGGCCAATCAGAGCAAATGGACTATGCCAGAAGAACAACAAGTCTGCACAATCATAGCTAACCTTGAAAGTCACCTATAATTCCATCTCAAAGTTCAGGGTATCACTACATACGATCAATTGATCTTCGAGGCGCTTAGGATCGAAAGAGCCCTTGTGACTCAACCCATCAAATCAACATCATATCACAAACCGCAAAACAACCGTTCGTCATCAAACTACAAGGATAAACCTTGCACATGGGTGAGAAACAAAAACGTCACTAATGATGGTGTCGTAGATGCCAAGGTGGTCATTAGTGGTCCATGCCAAAACACATCCACACAACAAATCAAAACACCAAATCAGAACACTCATCACACAACATACCAACCCAACAATCCCACCATCAATAACCTCAATGACCAAAGAGGACCACCTCAATGAAAAACATACCCCAAATGAAAATACACTACTTTGGGGGAACCACTTGAGGACATCATGAAAAAGCTAATCGATGAAAAACACATCCAAGCTCCTACATTTGAGAATTATCAAAAACCTAATGTCAAACCTCCTTGGTACAATGAAAATCAACCATGTGAGTTCCACAAAATCAAAGGCCACACCACAAACAATTGTATGAGACTCAAGCACATCATCCAAGATCTCATTGACAAAAGAATCATAAATGTTGAAACACCTACTGGGAATCAGGATCTTAAAATCTACATGAATTCAATGCCGAATCATGGCGACAAAGGGAATAACAAGGATAAAGGAAAAGGCAGTGTAAATCATGTATACGAAATAGTTGTTTCCAACCTCAATGAAAATTGCATGGTCATCACCATCAAGGGCGCTCATGCCGAAGATTGTGGAGTCACCACAAGAGGCAAAAAAGTCACCATTGCAGGATCATCCCAACCAAATAGAGTCCCTAAATATAGAGCCCTTCCATATAGCTACAATGTTGTAGACCAACTCAAAAGAATGCTAGCACACATCTCCATCATGGAGTTGTTAAAAATCTCATCGGTGCATAAAAAGATCCTTGAGGAAGCTTTAGCCTCATCCACTGTCCCCACAGACCTTGATGCAGAACAATTCCAAGCTATGGTCTGAAACATCATAACACCTAATCTCCTTATGTTTTCTGACCAAGATTTTCCCACCCAACCATCTCACAATCACGCACTTCACTTGGAGGTCATTGTGAACAAGAGCAAAATCAAAAGGGTCTTGGTGGATGGAGGTGCGGGTTTGATCATCTATTCTCTTAGACTCGTCAAACAGTTGAAAATATCAGAAGATTCCATCAACAAAGGAAAGGGCATCACAATAAGAGCATACAATGACCAAGAAAGAGTGTCTCAGGGCACAATCAAACTCCCTATTCAAGTAGGGCCAACGCTCATGGAAACCACTTGTCAGGTCTTGGACCTCGACTTGCCATACAATATCCTCCTAGGACGCCCATGGATCCATGTGATGGAAGCTGTAGCATTAACTTTCCACCAATGTGTGAAATTCACACATAATGGACAAGAGGTTACCATCCACGGAGATCTCGATCCATTCTCATATTGCAAGAATCTTGAAGCCAAATATTACAAAATCCCCCAAGTGGCAATGAATG
>VDFB02033332.1:0-65848 GCA_007258455.2 Sequoia sempervirens
AGGAATATGCCAACATGCAGAGAAAAACTCTGCGTCTGAACCCTGAAATTTGCTTCGGAAGCTGGACTGCTAAAAATAGATTGTCTGTTTTCGCTCAAATTTTGCATACGAGTGGCCTGATGTATTCTGACTGCTGTGTGACTGTCGGAATCTCAAAAATGCTGACAAACTGCATGTAATTTCACACTTACTAAAAATAGTAAGTACCTCAAATTTTGATGGAATTCTGCTGAGAGCCTACTGGAAGCACACTGAAAACAATGTTAGTCTCAATTTTCAATTTATTGACCCTATTCGACCTCGGACTGACCAGGAAAGATGAAACCCTAATTTTTAGACTTGGCCAATTTCATGTTTAAACTCACTGACGGGCGCAACCCCCGAAAGGCGGACATCAGAAAAGAGACGGAGCGAGAGAGAGAAAGAAAACCCAAGCCAAAAGACCGGAATGGAGCAAAAAACTAGGGGGTCCCCATTTTGAATGGGGCGATGTGTGAAAAGGTCACAACAGAATTAAAATGAAACTTAGCAAGAATTGAAAGTAGTTGATAGTACTATTGTTCAGCTTTACAAATTGATAGAACTCCTGCCAATATCAATGTATTCAAGTGTCACAATGCTGCAATTATTAAATATGACTCTCCTATCCTCAAATGACTCAAACCACACTGAATCCCAACCCCAAAGACAACTCCTACAATCTGATTTGTGACAGACCAGCACTAAAATGCATAAACCAGCAACACAACAACTCACTAAAATGCTCACCAAACTCCCAATACCTCACCAAATGACTTCAAACTTGATGCAGAAGACACTAATGATGATGGCGCCTAACTTCATGACCAGAAACAACAACTAAAACCTGATATTATTTTTGTGGCACAACTAAGACAACCCAACAAGGTACCCTCAAGAGGGTGATTTTATGCTAGAAAATTCCACACTCAACCAAAAAATCTCAAACTCTCCAAAAAGGGTCGCCCTAGCTGGAAAATGCATATGAAAACTACCTAGAACCAAAATAAAATTACTCAATGACTTATGAATAAAAACGTCGATCAGCTACACTAGACCAGCAACTCCAAAACTGACTGAAATGCAAGAAACTCAACTACAATGTGCTCCAATCTGCTCTCAAAGAATAAGAACAACAATATCTCAATTAGTTGCTATCTTTCAAGCAAGAAGTCAAGCCCAAGCTAGGAGGTATGCATCCCTCGAAGCATTCACTCACCATTTCGGCAGTATAACGATATAATTTGTTCATGGATGAGAGAAATGAAGAACAAGAGCCTCCTTAAATAACTTTGTGAAGATCCTCTAGAGGCTTCTAGAAGGTGCGACCAGAATCTCAAGAAGTCAATTGAAAATTTGAATTACTTTTCCCTCCTTCACAAATGCGTCCAACTCAAGAGAGGCACAATTTTTTTTAATAAAATAATATTCTTCGTCAAAGTTGGTGTCACATTCTCAAGGAATCTTTTCAACCTTGGAAATAATTTAAATGGCCCCCTGATGAGGCATCCACCCTTCTAGTCCCCATTTCAAAACAACTTAAGTTATTATATTAGGCCAAGGGGGCCATAATATTAAAATATAACCTTAGCACTTAAATAATTTAATATCCCTCAATAAATTTGCTTTCAAGCCAAAATTGACATTACTAATTGAACTGCCTGAAGAGGAAAGCCGGCTGAGCTGATGCCAACTAGACCACTACCAAAAATAGAATTTACTAAAAATAGGAAATTTAGAAATTTGCTCGGATCAATGTGCAAACCAAACCATTACGAAGCTCTCTAAAAACCCATAAAGAATTTGTGATCCAACATTCCAAACTCGAAGATGTAGTCGTCGTAACTTACTAAAAATAGTAAGTCCAGAAAGGTTTCCATACGCAACTGCATGTCATACCACTGCGAAGCTCTCTGAAAACCCAGAAGGAATCTGGAATCCAAACAGCCAAACTTCAACATGCAAATCCCTGAATCCCCAAAAGAAACCACCAAGTAGTCGGAAACCCTAATTCTGCCCTAGACTAGCCTGCAGGACTTCGGGGATAGGCTATCAATCACTAGAAAGTGTGGTGCTAAAAATGGGGACATTACAGTCCGCCCTTCCCAAAATTGCTTGTCCTCAAGCAATACCACCACAACTCCAAAAAAATTAAAATTGATCCATACCAAACCAAGTATGATCCCAGGGTCCCATGTCTATCTCAGGAAAGACCCACCATGTTGATGTTGCACCACTCTGATCACATCCTTGAAAACATCATGCCAACACTGCACTAACCTCCCTTGTAACTCCAAAATGTTACCATCCATGATGCTCAAACTAAAAAATCTTAAAGGACTTAGATCAATATTATGCCACATCTCATGTCCAAAATGCTCTGAGTCAACAATATCCATAATGCCAATATATATCACAATCCTAGGCAATAGGAAAGATAGGCTACTCAACTGAAAATCAAACTCCTTAGCATATCACCATAAGGTATCTAATAGAGCCACGACTGCAAATGTGACATCTCCAAATCTTCTTGCAAAGAGGAAAGCAATCCTTTCCAAGAGCTCAACAAACTCATATTCATAACTCCTTATGGAGCTACTATGCCTCATCGGAATTATATTGATACAACCATGAAGACTACAAAAAACTCTCATAGTTTCAACCCTATGAGTCTTAGAAGGATGAATCAAAGCATGTGGTAGCTCACTGTCCTGAACCAACAATGAAAGTAAACTATCAAAGTTTACATCACAAACCTCCATAAGATGAACTTGGAGAGTAGGAAAGGTGTGAAGAAACAAATAGTCGTTGTTGTTCAAGGTTGGAATCAGCCTAGTACAATCTGATTCTAAAGCTCTACAGAAGGGAAAGCAACAACACCAATGAAATTCTCGACTGTGAGCATGTGAGATGAGCATTAAGTTGCAAGATAACACCTCAAAAGTGGCTAGAAAACACACTAGAGCAATCTCCAACTGAAAAATACCACCCTTTTGACAAGAAGTGACGAACCAACTCTCTTGAACGAGAGTAACTCCACATGTAAGGTGGCTGGTCTGCCTCCAACCAACAAACTCGTGTCTCAAATCTGCCCTTGTCTTAGCCGAGAATCACCCCCAAGAGCAACCGATCGTTCATCTCTCCAAACCATGCTCAATATTTCTCTCCAACCCATTTGTTGATGAACAAATGGGACCATCAAATGGCTAGTAAAGAAGGGAACAACACCAACAAATCTGGAAATTTTATCCTTATCCCTCCAAAAGTTCTTTCCATATGTAATAAACTCTATCAAGCCAAGTTGAGGATCCGAAGCACGGATACCCAACTGAAAATAATCTCCAACACTACGGAAAGAAAACATAACATATCTTTGAGTGTTGGTCAAAATCAAGTGCATACTTGTGAAATGAGTGTTCCCTCTGATGAACCTCTGAAACCAATCCATGGAAGCTTCAACAACACTGGAGCATGAAACATAAGAGGAATTCAAATCCAATTCCCCAAAAAGACTAGCATCACTTAACCCAAGGAATGGATTGACAAGAGTGCAAACACCATGTTTTGGTTCATCTCCTATCACAAAAAGAGGATTATCATAAGTTTCCTCAACACCCACTTCAAAGAGAGGATTGTTAAAAAACTTGAAAGTCATTCCTTCCATCTTGCTGCTCCAAATCAGTACATGCAACTTTGATTTTCTTAAGACACTTTCAAGATCAAACTCCTCTTGGAGACTATCAAGCTCTCTAATCACTTGCTTGATTTCTTCAGCTCTTTGTGCACCCTATTGCTTCTTGAAAAGTTTGAAGTGAGAAAACTGGTCTTCTACCTCTATTAGTGCCACTTAAGTTTCTTCTAACATGGCCTTTGTTGATTCTAGCTCATGAGTAAGCTCATCAACCTTTCTCTCTTTTCCTTGGAAAGCACTGAAGGTCTTCTTTGCAAATTCAATGGCATGATCCCAATTTTCAATCAAGTGTAGGTAATCTGATTTCAATGTTTCCAAAGAATCCTTGATTAGTTGCAATTTAGGAAGAGCAACTTCATCTTTCACTCCTCCTTGTCTCTCTCCCAACTGAGCCTCCCAAATAAGTTCTTCAATCAAACTATGTGTGCGATCAAATCTTGACAGAGCTTGCACTTCATCTTCAAGGGACACATTGAATTTACCTTCCCATTCATGAGAATACGAAGATGGTGAATTACTAATAGGCTGCAACTGAAAATCAAAACTTGGTTTCTTGTCTTTCCTACCCTCATAGCTGCTCCAACATTCTTGTCTTTTACCACTAACTTGTTGAGAATGCTCGATACTATGAAGAGGATCATACTCTTCAACTTCTTCAATCCTTTGCTTGCAATCAATTTCTTGAATAGGTAAATCTGGTTTGTATTTAAGAACCTCCTTAAACTTCCCATTTTTAAGGGCCCTATGGTCATCAAGCTCCTCTGCTTCAAAGACAACTTCCCCTCCAATGGCCACCTCATAGTTTGCAATGCAATCTGGTTTTTGTTCTTCATCAGGATCAAAGGGAAACTTATCCCACACAGGTTTTTTGACATAGCTTGATGCCAACACTCCCGGATCCCAAATGCCAAGGGGTTGACTGAGATGGTCAACAAGAAAAGGCTTTTCATGCTTCACTGGAAGTATTGACTTAGTGAATAAGTCAGTTCCTGAATCTCTTAAGCTGATATCTTCAAAAACATTTCTTTGCAATGGTTTAGTTTGCTGATCAAACCCAAGACGAACAATGTCGCCACCAAAATGAAGTGAAGAATCTTCAATGCTTGCTGTTTTGAAAACTTCACCTTCATTATATTCTAGGGAACCCTCATGAGAGAGTATGTTGCTAATTTTTTCATGTGGAACTTCTTGGGAAGTTGGGACAGCAACATGAGGAAAATCCTTTTTCACCAATCTTCAATATGATCTTGCATTAACTCTTTGGAATCATCACCAACATTATCACAATAGTAGTGGTCATAAGCTGGTTCTTGGACACCACTAATATTTCCTTCTTCTTGCTCTTTCTTCTTCAAAAGAGGTTTCAACTTCTCTTCACCTTGATTAAATAATTCCTTGATCATCATAGCAGCAATAGGAGAATCCTTTTTTTCACATTCACATGTGTCCAAGAGGAGTGTTTGGACATTTGGTGGAATTTCATCAGCCTCTTTAATAGTGAGAACAAGGATATTCTTTACAGCTGCAATAACATCCTCTTCTTGTTCATTCCAAGTGGATATGAAGAGGTAATGGAACAAGTGATAAATCTGATCATGCATTTCCAAGTCTAATAGCAAGTTACTTATCCTGAGATCTAAAAATGTCTTTAAGATAGCAACCTTTCTGGGAAATTGACTGCTACTGGTTTCATCAAGATCTTGGAAACTTTCTACAATCCTATGAAGAATCTTCTTCATAATTTCTTCATCATAAGGCATCAAAGGTACTACTATCCTCATTACTTCACTAAAGCATGAAGTAACCAGGAAACCGATCTCTTCTTCTGGGTGTCTCAACCAATATGGCTGATTTAAAGAGGTCACTACAGGTGCTAATGCCAACTGCATCAGCTTAGAAGGTGATTGCTTCACCTGTCTCAAACATTGTTTTAACAAGTGAAGATTATTCTCTTCATCTACCTTTGACTGAAATTATTTTCCAAGTCTTTTCCCAACCTCATGAAGTGCCTCTACCAAGTTTTTCTCTTCATCATCAAAAGTCATAATCAAATTTGACTTCCCATGGTTCCTGAACAAAAAATGCAACATATTCGAAACTCCTCAAAGATGATACTAAACTCAGTTCTAACCTCTGGTGTAGAATCTGATTTCTCTGTCATTCATTTGTTAGCTAAACACTAATGGGCACAGGATGGCAGGATCATGGCTCTAATACCATTGTAATGAGCCGACCCAAATTTTTTTTCAATTTTTTCAATGAACAATGCAGGCACAACAATACCCGTTAAGGTTAGCTCAAAACCCAAACGATGCTGAAGTAACTCAACCCAAGACATGGGCCCTAAAACCCGATGTGCGTGAGGGCTCGCACATGGTGTTGAGGATCATTAGAGCTCAAACTAAAAACAATATTGGAAAGTAATACAATGTTGAAGGTAAGCTCAACACCAAGAATGTGCTCTCCAAAACCAAGGTGAGTAGGGCGCTACCATATGGCGGAGGAACAACTAAAAATGATGCAATGCTGAAAAGTAAACTCAACACCAAGCATGTGCACTCCAAACCCAAGGTGGGTAAGGCGCTACCATATGGCGGAGAATCTATTGATAATGATGCAATGCTGAAAGTAACTCAAGAACCAAAAATGTGCACTCAAGACCCGTGATGGGTGAGGTGCTAACATATGGTGCTAAGGATCCAAATTCAATACAATGAAGATTGAGCAATGGCCAGTCTCTTCCACAGCCGTGGGAATTAAAATGAAACTTAGCAAGAATTGAAAGTAGTTGACAGTACTACTGTTCAGCCTTACAAATTGATAGAACTCCTGCCAATATCAATGTATTGAAGTGTCACAATGCTGCAATTATTAAATATGACTCTCCTATCCTCAAATGACTCAAACCACACTGAATCCCAACCCCAAAGACAACTCCTACAATCTGATTTGTGACAGACCAGCACTAAAATGCATAAACCAGCAACACAACAACTCACTAAAATGCTCACCAAACTCCCAATACCTCACCAAATGACTTCAAACTTGATGCAGAAGACACTAATGATGATGGCGCCTAACTTCATGACCAGAAACAACAACTAAAACCTGATATTATTTTTGTGGCACAACTCCCAAGACAACCCAACAAGGTACGGCCTCAAGAGGGGCAATTTTATGCTAGAGAATTCCACACTCAACCAAAAAATCTCAAACTCTCCAAAAAGGGTCTCCCCTAGCTGGAAAATGCATATGAAAACTACCCAAAACCAAAATAAAATTACTCAATGACTTATGAATAAAAACGTCAATCAGCTACACTAGACCAGCAACTCCAAAACTGACTGAAATGCAAGAAACTCAACTACAATGTGCTCCAATCTGCTCTCAAAGAATAAGAACAACAATATCTCAACTAGTTGCTATCTTTCAAGCAAGAAGTCAAGCCCAAGCTAGGAGGTATGCATCCCTCAAAGCATTCACTCACCATTTTGGCAGCATAATGATATAATTTGTTCATGGATGAGAGAAATGAAGAACAAGAGCCTCCTTAAATAACTTTGTGAAGATCCTCTAGAGGCTTCTAGAAGGTGCGACCAAAATCTCAAGAAGTCAATTTAAAATTTGAATTACTTTTCCCTCCACAAATGCATCCAACTCAAGAGAGGCACAAATTTTTTTAATAAAATAATATTCTTCATCAAAGTTGGCGTCCCATTCTCAAGGCATCTTTTCAACCTTAGGAATAATTTAAATAGCCTCCTGATAAGGTGTCCACCCTTCCAGTCCCCATTTCAAAACAACTTAAGTTATTATATTAAGCCAACGGGGCCATAATATTAAAATATAACCTTAGCACTGAAATAATTCAATATCCCTCAATAAATTTTCCTTCAAGCCAAAATCAACATTACCAATTGAACTGCCTGAAGAGGAAAGCCTGTTGAGCTAATGCCAACTAGACCACTGCCAAAAAATAGAATTTACTAAAAATAGTAAATTCAAAAAGTTGCTCGGATCAATGTGCAAACCAAACCATTGCGAAGCTCTCTAAAAACCCAGAAAGAATCCACGATCCAACATTCCAAACTCCAAGATGTAGCCGTTGTAACTTACTAAAAATTGTAAGTCCAGAAAGGTTCCTAGATGCAGTTGCATGTCATACCATTGCGAAGCTCTCTGAAAAGCCGAAAGGAATCTAGAATCCAAACAGCCAAACTTCAACATGCAAATCCCTGAATCCTCAAAAGAAACCACCAAGCATCTGAAAACCCTAATTCTGCCCCAGACTAGCCTACAACACCTCGAGGATAGGCTATCAATCACTTGGAAAGTGTGGTGCTAAAAATGGGGACATTATAGTATCGAAGCTAATGAAAAGTTGACTTCAACAATTAGAAGTCTATGTTACCGGGTTTGCCTTAGAAACGCAGGGTATGGGTTCTGGTTCGCTTCGGATCCAGATCCGAGTTCGGTTCTTCTATGGGTTTGGCCAAGGTGCATTTTTTTTGGGTCGAGTTCTCTCATACAGAATCCGAGCGAACCCGGGAAGAACCCAGAGCGAACCTGGGCAAACCCAAGGCGAACCCATGTGGCTAGGCAACCATAAAGTGGTTTTTTTTGCATTTTTAAAATGTTTTATGCAGTTTGAATTTGACCCACGCCCAAGGAAACCCTAAAAGTGACCTCTAAAACACTTTAAACACCTAAACTACCTCATTCTTATTCATTTGTTTTGCAAACAAGCATTTTCATTCCAAAAGGCTAAGTTTTTATTTTTACTTGTTGGACTGACAAAAGGAGCTGAAGATTGATCATTGAAGCTTCTACAAACGAGTGCATTTCCATTCCTATAGATTTGCAAGTGTTCATTGGCTGCCACAAAAATTGTTGAAGGATATTTTTGCAAAGAGGTAAGTTTTTCTCTTGTTTTTTGAGTTTTTTCATCCATTCTTTTGTTTTACAAACCTGAAACTTTGTTTTGTTTTATTTTATGATTTATCTATGGTTTTCCATTCTTCTATGAATTTATGCAAGATTCAAAAGATCTAGGTTTATAAATCAGTATTTTGTTTTCAAGTTTTATGTCTTTTTTTTTAAATTTCAAATTTTGAACGTGTTTGCAAAATAAATTGCCATAGGAATCACAATATCAATGGGTTCTACCTCCGGCTCTACAACTAAACCAAAGTTCAAAAAAGATCCAAATTCTCCTCTATGGAAGTATGTTGAAATGATAAGATCAGTTCCAGGTGGTGGAGGTTACATTTGGAAATGCAATGGATGTGATGTTCAATATTCTAGTTCATATTTTAAGGTGAAAGCACATTTTTGTAGCATAAGTGGAAAAGGCATCAAGCCTTTCCCTTAAAAAAGATGATGTACCTATTCCACCTGAGACAGTTGCAAAATACATTATGGAGTAAGAAGCAACAGATGAACAAGAAGCCCAAAAAGGAAATCACACTTTATTAAAAAAAAAATCAAAGGGAATGCAACCCCCATCTAATCCCAATATTGTGGTAGAAGACCACCCATTTATGGCCACTCTGGATTCTCAAGCTCAAAGTGCACAACCTATTGCAAACAAGAGAACAAAGGGGCCTTTGAAACTTGCATTTTAAAATGAGAGTAGAGCCATTACCAACCAAACTATAGCAAGATGCATATATGTCAATGGATTAGCTTTTAATGTTGTCAATTCTCCATATTGGAAAGAGATGTTGAGAACGGTTAATGAAGCTCCAAAAGGGTGCAAGGGCCCGGGTTATGAGAAGGTGCATGGAACTTTATTGGAAAAGGAGGTTTCATTGGTTGAAGATTCATTGAAGCCTATAAGAGATTCATGGATTGAGACAAGTGTGTCCATTGTTTTGGATGGTTGGAAGGACTTAAAAAATCGGCCTTTGATCAATGCCATAGTAGTGTCCTCTAAAGGGGCAATGTTTTCGAAAGCCGTGGATTGTGAGGGGCAAGTAAAAGATGGAGAATTTATTGCTAATATTCTGTGATGAGCCTTGCTAGCTCACGCTCAAACCCTGCTTTTTCTTAAGTCCGAAAGCCTCCAGATTTTTTAAATAAGAAATCCGACCAGCATAGTGAAGAACTGACGAAAACTGGAGTAGAGAGTTACAGATTGCAAAGTTTATTTTGAAACTGAAGCCAGAGAGAAGTATAGGTAGGGCGCCCAAGTTCATGAAGAGAGATCCTCAGAAAGAAGACGTTTCTCCAAAAAGCCAAAAAAAACCTTCCTTGCAAGTGCCACGCCCTTTCAAACAAAAAGCATCAAAAACCATCTCTGAAGGTACACCCAAACAGCCATGAAGTCTGCCATGGTGAAGGAAGAACAGCAACTAATAAACCCTCTGTTTTTGATGAAGAACACTACAAAAATCTGTTGAAGCACTGCAGAACTTCTGAAATGAAGCTCTCTCAATCTGCACTAATTCAGCTGATCTTTCACAACTTCACAAGTGCTCACACTGAAGAGATTTCGTTCTCCAATGGTGGATTTGCTGCAAACCTGATCACAGGCTGAAAGCAAGGGAAAAAACCTCCAAGGCAAAGTTGAAATATTCAAAAAGATGAGTTTCTCATTGCCCAAACTCCTTATAAAGCAAAGGAGGTGAAAACCTAAGAAAGCCGTACCTTTTAGGTTTTTAGATCATTTAAATTTATGGAAATAAACTTAAGTCACTTTCCATAGTCTCCCTTTTGATTTTTGGCGCCTCCTTTAAGTGAATAAAAGATATAACATTAAAATATTCACTTTAGACTTAATTTAAGTGAAATAAGAATTATAAAGTCAATTTGACTTTATAAAAAGACTTTAAGTTAAAAATTAACTTAAATCACTTAAGTAAGCCTATCTCCCTCAATTCTCAACAGAATTCAATGCCGTCAGAAGCAAAGAAACTCCTGTACTGCCAAGGCCTGCAATGAGCCTATCCACGATCTCAGAAAATGAAAATGACCGAACTCTCCAGAAGGTACCACTGACCCTCTAACCGATCTAGTTAGCCCACAAGGGTCCAAGAAAAGGGCTAACACACTGCATCAGGTGACTGACTAGAGTGGGGACATCACAGTCCGCCCTCCCTGAATTTGCTTGTCCGCAAGCAAACTCAAAGCTGGATGCTGTAAAACACTGTCACCCTCCCAAGTCGCATCCTCTGCTGGTAGATCCTTCCACTTCACCAAGTATTCCCTAATAACCCTTCTTCGAAGATGACGCTCTCTAGAATCCAGAATGGCCTCAGGAACCAATATCAACTTCCCCTCATCATCTAGGGGTGGTAAATCAACAGAAGGAATCACATGTGGTCCCAATGCCTTTTTGAGGCGTGAAACATGGAACACATTGTGAACCTTGCTGTCCATCGGAAGATCTAACTCATAAGCCACTTCACCGACCCGTCTGACAACTCTGAATGGTCCATAGTAACGTGGCTTAAGTTTCTCTGCGCCCTTCTTACGAAGGGTGGACTGCCTATAAGGCTGGAGCATCAAATACACCAAATCATCGATCTCGAAAGATCGCTCCACTCGCCTCTGATCAGCATATTGCTTTTGCTGATTCTGAGCTTTCTGTATATTCTCTCTGAGTGCTCTCATAATATCCTGGTTCTCCTGCAATAGATCACCAGCACTAGGTACTCTACTGTCACTCAGTAACAAGTCTAGAAAGCTCGGAGCATCATATCCATATAAGGCTCGGTAAGGGGTCATCTGAATGCTCATGTGATGAGTGGTATTGTAGCAATACTCACAAAGGTATAACCATCTCACCCATGCCTTCTGCTGCCCTGAACTGTAATTCCGTAAGTATCCCTCCACCCATTTGTTGACTATCTCAGTCTGCCCATCTGTCTGGGGGTGGTAGCTGGTACTCGGAGTGAGTTCTGTCCCGCAAAGCTTGAATAACTCCTGCCAGAAGTTACTCATAAACCTGCTGTCCCTATCACTGACTATACTCCGAGGCAAACCATGCAACCTGAATACCTCACGAAAGAACAAATCTGCCACCTGAGTAGCTGTGTGCGTAGTAGTGATTGAGAAGAAATGAGCATACTTCGTCAATCGATCTACCACCACAAAAATGCTGTCTTTCCCTTGAGCCTTCGGCAAGCCCGTAATGAAGTCCATAGACAAGCATTCCCACTTCCTCTCAGGGATAGGAAGCGGCTGGAGTAATCCTGCAGGGTATGTGTGTTCTTGCTTGTTCTGCTGACAAACAAGGCATTCCCTGACATACTGGAGAACAAAGGATTTGAGACCCTTCCAAGAGAATCTTTCCCGTACCTGCCTATAGGTCTTAAAGTACCCGGGATGTCCTGCCATAGGTGCATCATGAAATGATCTCAAAACTTGGTTCCTCATCTCTGAATCTGGAACTAGAAATATCCTCCCTTTGTAAATGATAAGATCATCTACAAGTGAGTATCTGGCATCCTGTACTGTTCCATCCACTATGCTAGAAGCCCACGGGTTCTTAGCATACTCAACTACAATCATATGTCTCCAGTCCTCTGAAATCTGTGTAATGGAGCTCAAGTGAGGACGGCGAGATAATGCATCAGCAACTACATTCTGAGTACCCTTGACATAGGAGATGTCAAAATCATAGGACTGAAGTTTGCTGACCCATTTCTGTTGTCTTTCATTTAAATCCCGCTGTCCAAGGAAGTGTTTCAGACTATTATGATCGGTTTTAACACAGAATTTACTACCAATCAAGTATTGCCTGAACTTTGCCATGGCATGCATGATAGCCAACATCTCCTTGTCATAGATGCTAAAGCTCCTCTCAGGACCTCTCAGCTTCCTGCTCTCGAAAGCTATAGGATGACGATCCTGCATAATGACTGCACCAATTCCCTCACCACTGGCATCACAATGTAACTCAAAGGGTTTGGTGAAATCCGGCAAAGCCAACACTGGACATGAAGTCATGAGAAGTTTGAACTTCTCAAAGCACGCCTGTGCTAATGGTGTCCACACAAATGCACCCTTCTTAGTCAAATCAGTTAGTGGCGCAGCATGCCGCGAGAATCCACTAACGAACCGACGATAGAAGGCACATAATCCTACAAATCCCCTGAGCTGTGTCAATGTCTCAGGTGTAGGCCAATCAATGATAGCTCGAACCTTCTCTGGATCCATGCTAACTCCCTCACTGCTGATAATGTGACCCAAATACAAAAGCTCAGCCATGCCCAACGCACACTTGGACTCCTTGGCGTACAAGGACTCCCTGTCAAGTATGCTCAAAACCTCATCCAGGTGAACCATGTGTTCTTCCCAAGATCTGCTGTAGACTAGGATGTCATCGAAGAACACCAACACATGTTTCCTCAGTTGAGGATGGAAAACCCTGTTCATAGTGGACTGAAAAGTGGCTGGAGCATTGGTTAAACCGAAAGGCATAACCAAGAAATCAAAGTGTCCACAGTGACATCTGAATGCGGTTTTCTCTATGTCCTCCTCTCGGACTCTGATCTGATGATAACCTGTCCTCAAATCAATCTTTGAGAAGTAGCAAGCTCCATGAAGCTCATCTATCAACTCATCAATCCGCGGAATAGGATATCTGTTCTTTATAGTTCTCCTGTTAAGCATTCTATAATCAATACACATTCTGAGTGTACCATCCTTTTTCTTCACCAAAACAACTGATGAAGCAAAGGGTGACTTACTCGGCCTAATGTGCCCCATAGCCAAAAGTTCTTTGATGGTCTTCTCAATTTCATCTTTCAAGCGTTTGGGGTGCCGATAAGGAGTGATCATGATAGGTTTTGTGCCCTCATCCAACTCTATGATATGCTCAATACCTCTATCAGGAGGTCTACCTGGTGGAATTGCACTGAAAACCTTGGTATGTTTGGTTCTGAGTTTCTGTACATCTGGATGGTAAGTTGAAACTGGCTTATCCAAATGTGAAGGCATTAACTTGCATTCAGCTACCCAATCTACCATGTCATGACGAACCAAACGTTCCATTCTTTTGAGTGAAATTTCTTTCACATTGCTGTCCTTGATGGCTTTTAGAACATGTTTTGTGCCATCAACTTTGAATTTCATCTCCATGTCGTTCAAATTAAGTGTGAACTCTCCTATAGCATGAAGCCACTTCATGCCGAGAACTATATCAGTTCCTCCCATGTTCACAACATAAAAATCTGCCTTAAACTCATAGTTATTGAGTTTCAAAGGCAAGTCTGGAACCATCCTCTCGCAAGTGAGAGTGTATCCATCAGCAACCTTGACTCGAATGCCTTCAAACTGCTGAGTTTGAATTCCTCTTTTCTCCACCAAACGTGAGTCAATGAAATTGTGAGTTGCACCTGTATCTAAAAGAGATATGACTCTTTGACCAGCCAAGACCCCACGGAGTCTAAAAGATCCCTCTCTCTGCATGCTGGATAAATGAGCCTCCTTTAACTCAGTTTCTACTACAATTTCAGCCTCATCTTCTGATTCTTCTCCATCTGTATCATAAATTGGAGCTTGCTGATCAGAAAAATCAGTCACTTCTTCTCCCTCATAAAACCACTCCATGTTCCTGTTTTGCCCTTTAGGTTTGAGGGGGCAATCATGATTTTGGTCATAAGGGCCCTTGCAGTAAAAACAAAGTCTCCTCCTACGAAGATCATTCATGGTTTCTCGATCCAAAGGTGCTATATATTTCTTCTTATGATCAGCATTATCAGCTTTTTTCGGATCAGATTTATGTTCATAAGAAGTAGAAGGTTTGGTGCCAAATTGCTTTCGAGGAGTAGTGAGCTCCATGCTGCGAGCTTTCCTCATGGTTTCTTGTAATGTAGGGGGATCAAATGCCTTGATCCATCCTTTCATAGGCTCGAAAAGTCCCTCAATGAAGAGTATGATCAGCCTCCTTTCAGAGATGCCTGTAACCATAACTGACAATTTCTGAAACTCTCCAATATATGACTCCAAACTACCTAGCTGTTTCAGCTGTGCTAGGTCTCTAAAAAATAGCTCAGGATCACGTTTGTCAAACCTCTCTACCAGTCTATCTGTGAACTCCTGGTATGAAGTAATCTGATCATGGTGAAGAGTAGCCATGCCATGAATCCACCAATCATGAGCTACGCCATCAAGGTGAAGTGCTGCAAATCGAATAGCATCTTCCTCGGGCATGGGACGTAGAGTCAAGAATGTATCTAACTTGCTGATCCAAGCACGTGCTGTAACTCTACCACTGCCATCATAGTTCGCCAAGGTGAGTTTATTGGTAGCCTGTCTAAGATCACTGTGCTTGTACCAAGGCCTCCTGTCATTCCTATTTCTGTTATGTTCTCTCCTCTGGCTCATGAATCTATCAAAGTTAAGGTGCTCCTTAACTCTAGGTGGCAATGCGTCCCATTCATCATGCATAACCATGATGTTATCTGCAAAATTAATCTCACCACCCTGTTCAACCTCTTCCTCATCCTCTGTATCATTCCTGGTGAAGGTAGGGCATGTTGCTCTCACAAAAGTGCGAGCTGGAACAATAGGTCTATGAGGTGCGCCATGGATACTGCCCTCATGATCATGCCCTGGATGCTGGCCTCTCTGAAGTGTTAAGTTCTCTACATTTGTGCTGAGTTGCTGGAGAATATTTGCTACCTGTTCTTGACCTGCAACCATACCTCTTAGCACATCTCTAGCTTCTATATCCTCTTTGTTCATATGAGAACTTTCTCCTTCCCTGTTAGCCATATTATCCAAGTCTATTTCCTCCTCCCGTTCGTCAAATGGAAATGATGGAAAAGGATTATGATCACCTCTTTGATTTCTAGGGCCCCCACGAGAGTAGAACTTGTCAAAACCCTCCTGGTGTGACTTCATAAATTTTTTCAAATCCCACAAGCTGGCAGGATCAGAGCTCTGATACCACTGTGATGAGCCTTGCTAGCTCACTGCTCAAACCCCTGTCTTTTCTTAAGTCAAAGCCTCCATTTTTTAAATAAGAACCAGCATGGTGAAGAACTGACGAAAACTGGAGTAGAGAGTTACAGATTGCAAAGTTTATTTTGAAACTGAAGCCAGAGAGAAGTATAGGTAGGGCGCCCAAGTTCATGAAGAGAGATCCTCAGAAAGAAGACGTTTCTCCAAAAAGCCAAAAAAACCTTCCTTGCAAGTGCCACGCCCTTTCAAACAAAAAGCACCAAAAACCATCTCTGAAGGTGTGCCCAAACAGCCATGAAGTCTGCCATGGTGAAGGAAGAACAGCAACTAATAAACCCTCTGTTTTTGATGAAGAACACTACAAAAATCTGTTGAAGCACTGCAGAACTTCTGAAATGAAGCTCTCTCAATCTGCACTAATTCAGCTGATCTTTCACAACTTCACAAGTGCTCACACTGAAGAGATTTCGTTCTCCAATGGTGGATTTGCTGCAAACCTGATCACAGGCTGAAAGCAAGGGAAAAAACCTCCAAGGCAAAGTTGAAATATTCAAAAAGATGAGTTTCTCATTGCCCAAACTCCTTATAAAGCAAAGGAGGTGAAAACCTAAGAAAGCCGTACCTTTTAGGTTTTTAGATCATTTAAATTTATGGAAATAAACTTAAGTCACTTTCCATAGTCTCCCTTTTGATTTTTGGCGCCTCCTTTAAGTGAATAAAAGATATAACATTAAAATATTCACTTTAGACTTAATTTAAGTGAAATAAGAATTATAAAGTCAATTTGACTTTATAAAAAGACTTTAAGTTAAAAATTAACTTAAATCACTTAAGTAAGCCTATCTCCCTCAATTCTCAACAGAATTCAATGCCGTCAGAAGCAAAGAAACTCCTGTACTGCCAAGGCCTGCAATGAGCCTATCCACGATCTCAGAAAATGAAAATGACCGAACTCTCCAGAAGGTACCACTGACCCTCTAACCGATCTAGTTAGCCCACAAGGGTCCAAGAAAAGGGCTAACACACTGCATCAGGTGACTGACTAGAGTGGGGACATCACATATTCTCATTGCAGCCATTGAGCAAGTGGGACCCTGCAATGTTGTTCAAGTTGTAACGGACAACACCAAGAATTGTAGAGCTGCAGGGTTGTTGGTTGAGGAAAGATATTCACATATCTTTTGGACACCTTGTGCAGTCCATTCACTCAATCTTATGCTGCAAAAGATTGGGAATAAAATTGCATGGATCAAAGAATTGTATGTTGAGGTTGAGGACATTCAGATGTTTGTCACCAACCACCACTTGTCTCAAGGGATCTTTAGATCATTTTCAAAATTGGAGCTATTGAAGGTAAGTGAAGTAATATTTACATTTTCTGATTTTCATAATTTGATTGTGCATTCTAATTTAAATTCTTCTTTAAAGTTTATTTTTAAATTTTAATTATTTTTTTTAATTTGCAATAGGTTGCAGAGACCCGCTTTGCCTCTAACACAATCGTCTTGAGACGACTTGTGAAAGTTAGAGAGGCACTTTCTAGCATGGTGATTAGCAACAATTGGTCTATATGGAGGCAAAGCAGCACTGAAAGAGCAACAAAAATTAAGAGCATGATATTAGATGACTCATGGTGGGATCGTGTGGAGTATCTCCTTAGCTTCACCGAGCCCATTTTGAGTATGATTCGCTATACTGACATGGACAAGCCATGCATTGGAGAGATATATGATGGTATAGACTCAATGCTTGAGAAGATCAAGTGCACCATCAATGCAAGAGAGCAAGACCCTGAAGAGACTTTCTTCAAACAAGTGCAAACAATTGTTGAAGAAAGATGGAACAAAATGACAACTCCATTACACCTTCTTGCCTTTGCATTGACTCCAAAATACTACAGTAGTCAGATTCTTTCAGTGCCAGGAAGGCTTCCTCCATATAGAGATTTAGAAGTGGTTGAAGGGTACAAGGCAACATTTGTGAGACTCTTCCTTGATCAAGATTTGCGAAGTGTAGTCACGAATGAGTTCATTGATTTTGTGCACTCAAATGGTCTAGATGTTGATGCTCTTCGTGATAGGTTCTTAAAGGATGCTCATAGTTGGTGGTACTTCCATGGACAATACTTCCAACATTTGCAGCCCCTTGCAATCAAAGTTTTATTACAAGTTTAATAAATTTTCGAATTTTAGTTTTAAAAGTTTCATAATCTCATTTATAATTTATAATTTTTAAATTGTTTACTTTGTCTTCATAAGTTGCTAGTTCATCTGCATCTGAGAGGATTGGAACACATATTCTTTCATCCACTCAGTAAAGCGCAATAAATTTCTCTCAAAAAGAGTGGAGGACTTAGTATATGTGCATTCCAACTTGTGCCTCCTTTCACACAAACATTACTAGGAAGGGGAGACGAAGTTGTGGGATATAGAGCTAGAGGATACTGACTTGGATGCTTCCACTTCCCACTATATTGCATATGAGGAGTCTGACATCCAACAATAGCATGGGCACAATACTAGTGCTAGTGACAATGTCATTGGCACTACTTTTGATTCATCTAGTCTTACTAATTCATCTAATGTCAATATTGATATTGATATTGATGATTTAGAGAGTCCACTTGATGATTAAAACTTTAAAAGTGTTGTAATATTGACCTTGAATTTTGAACAATGAAAATTTATCATGCATGTTTTAAATGATATTCAAGTTTATTGTAATGTCCCCTTTTCATGAGCAATGCAGTCTAGAGGAATTAGCCTATTCCTGATCCTCATAGGCTAATGGGACTTGATCAGAGGGTCATTTGGCAGATACCCAGTTGATTGGTTGGCTCATTTTGCAACTTCATGAAAGTTTTCCTAGTATCATCATGGATATTTCTATTTATGGAAACTTTTATTTTATATTATAATGTTATATTGCACTTTAGGAGTTGATTAATATTTTGTATTATTATAAAGTGCAATAATAAAATAAAAAAATAAAATAACATTATAATATTCCTTCTAGAAGGTGACTTGGGAAAGTTCTAGAAGGAGGCCGACCTCTTGAGGAAAAAGTATAAATAAACATCATGGGCCTCATTCTCATCATCCTGATTTGTTGTTGTTGTTGATGTTTGATGTTTGATGTGCATTGTGGAGCCTAGGGTTTCTGCAGTTGTCCTTGGCCATTGAAAACGAAAACTCTTAATTGGTAAGCAATTTTGAGGGTGTGAAATATCACTTGAATTATTGCAAAGTTGAGGAAGTTGCTTCAGACTTTCTACTTGTACTTCAAAGAAAAATTTTATGGCCTTTGGCCAAATTTTGGTGGTATCGATTTGAAGAGATCAATTGGTGCATTGTTGGAGTCATTTTGGTGTGTTGAGACTTCATCAAGTTTGCTATTCAAGGTTCAATCTGCATTTATCAATTCTAATATATATTATTACAGTCATCATATTATTCTCTTAGAGTGCTTGAATTCCAAAGAGCTGGAGATTATCGTTGGAGCTTCATGAGATCTTTAGAGGCTGCTCAATAATTAATTTCTGACGTCTGCAATACAGGGGCGATTTGGGCATGAGAGCACAAATAAATTCATAGAAATTCATTCACACATCTTTGGCACATGGGTATTTGGGCAATCACCTTCTTGAAGCTTGGCAATGAAGATTGATGATAGTAATTGAAGGTTGCAGCTGTGATATATTTATTTTGAAGGTCTGAAAGTTACAGTAGGGGCGGCTCAGCTTGGGTCATTATTCATCACATACAAGGTGTTTATTTATTGATATATGCTGGCTACTTCATCTCCCACACAAGGCGACTCAACCAGGTTCTTTTATGTTGTCTTGTATTCCATTTAATGCATATATGAACATTTGTAAGAGGCTGCAATTTGTACTCAGAAATTATTAAGTTGCATAAGTATGATGCCAAGAGTCTTGGCCAATTTGTAATCAGCTTTGTATTAAATAAACATTGGCAATCAAGGAGTGATAAGTAGTTTCTCAAATTCATGTTGCAATTGTGTAATCAAATATCATGTGGTAATCAGCTTATGCATGCCAACTGTTTGACATAATGTCAGTGGCTGTAGAAGTTCTTATCAGCATATAGGTTGCATACCAACTGTTTGTTAAAATTACCAGTTGGCTATATGTAGATATTTCACATGTAGAAATCATATATGAGCATTGTAAATGATGAAATTAAGTCATTGATGCATCTAGGATATAGTTTATGCATTGTAGTTTTGATTTCCAAGCATTTAGAGTACTTTGATATCATCTTCAAGCATTTATATCAGACTGATAACTCAAACTAGCAAGCTGGAAGTTTGCATCAAAAGTGTCTGACGAAATTCCTTGAGCTCTTCATCATCATTTTGAGGTCAGATTTGAGCAGGGTCATTACATTTATGGTGGTTTTGTTGTTTATATGTGTAGAAGAGGGGGATTCGCTACTCATGAGTTCTCTTCATTCAGAGATCCTCACGGGGCGAACTTCCCTAAACTACCTTAGGGAACAATGCGGAAGTTTCAAAATCCGAAAGAGTAGGTCACAGAGATTTTCTAGACAAACTGACAAGCTATCAGCCAAAGGACGTCAACGCAGAAAACGGACGACAGCGTGGCGCGCTGGCATCTTGTACAGACCAGAGAGTGAATTTATCATAGAAAATGCCTAAATGACTACTAGCAAACAGATTACTAAGGATTGACAAAATGCGACAAACAATAAAATGTAATAAAACTGAAATAAAGTGAAAATAGAAACAATAGAGATAAGAAGAAGAAAGGAAATACTTACGCTGGCACAAGTAATGAAGCCTCCAGCATGTGAATGTCTTCAAAACCTGCATGCATGATATCTGGAGAGAATGTTGGGGCTGTATAGGGGTTTGCCTCAGTCAAACCCTCGTTTCGGTGTTCCCACCTCCACGGACAGCCAAGAAGATAGAGAGAAAGAGAGAAATGAGCAAAGCGTGTGGTGAAAGAAAAACTTTCTCAAGAGTAGAACCCGCACCACCAAATAAGTGTGTGATAAAAGCAAACCCTGCTTGAGGAGAACTCGTATCACAAAAGAGGGGATAAAAGCAAACTCCACTCGAGGAGGAGAACCCGTATCACCAAGTAAGTATGCGAATAGTAGGGGATATGGAATCCCAGGATGCTCACAAGTGTGAAATGAGGGAGATGAAGTTGCAAAGGGTGTTATAAGGGGAGCTTGAGAGAGCTTGAAGCTGCTACAACAAGTTGTATGAAGCTATGCAAGCAAGTGATGGAGTGAGGCTAAAATCTAGAATGAAGCAAGAGAAGTGTTAGCAAGACTTGGAAGAAGTTAGAAGCTCCAAATGGAGTGAGAAGACTACTTTTTAGGAGAGAAAGAAACTTCTTGAGCCGTTTCTGGGCATCTTCAGCCGTTACCATTGACAAAACTTGCTGACAAGTGGCAAACATGCACGAAGGCGGTCGTTTAAGCATTGAAAACATCACAGGATGCTAGTGTGGCACGCAGACATCCGCACGGCGTGCTAGTGTCTGGACACGTCATGCCACAAAACGACGAGAATGGAGGAAGTGTCAGGTTCAATGTAAAGCTGGTGCACAAGGGTAGCTACTGAAGAGGGTGTTGGAGCATCTTGAGAAGGAAAAACACTGATGCAAAGGCTAAAATGACCCTACTCAAGATGCTAAGGGAATGGACACTAAAGTGGATGCAAGAACGTATGTGAAATTGTGAGGGGCACAATTTTATGCCTATACAATATGATGTTATGTGATATTCTAATCCTAATTCATGATTCCAGGTTGCATATTGTTGATGATAAATGCAGCTTCGTACGATTCCTTCCAACCTATCAAATTAAATGATAGTTTCCAACTATTTAATTTATATGTTGTCATGTGAAGAGGCGCTTCACTTCATTTATTTGTTTATCATGTCTTGGCCGACTTGATATTTGAATTATTTAATTTGTAATTTATTCTCCTTGTGGCTGACCTTGTTCTTGAAGAGGTGTGACCTCTCCCAAGCAATGTATAAATACAAGATCATCTCTTCTCATTTTACCATAAAGAAAGTTCGAATTATCCTTCCTTCAAGTGCGAATTTCCTTCAAGACCAGGTCGAAGATTTTCCAAGAGCAGATTTTGATATATAAGGAGAGCAGATTGTAATCTGTATTTTGCATCTAGAGTTGATGCTCTTACTTGGCCTTGAATTCGGCCTTATTGTACAAGACAGTTTGGATTCTTGAATAATATATAAGTGATATATTGTTGCTGGGTTTTTCTCCCTCAAGAGGAGGGTTTTCCCAGGGTATCTGTTGTGTTCTGTGTCTGATTTTTTGAATTAATTTTCTGTGCACTTAATCTGATCATAAAACTCACACACACACACACATATATATATATATATATAAATTTACATGTTTTTTGTACTAACGAACCCAAAACAAACTGAACCCACTCCCCAAAAAATTTAGCTGAACCAGCGAACCGAACCCCCGAACCCGAGCACAAACCAGTACCAGAACTGACAACTTAGATTAGAAATAGATCTGCCACCATCAAACCCTTAAGCGGTTGCTACAGTCAGTCTCAAGGGAGCACAACATGCCAACAAATTCATTACGAAGTAACATAGACCTAGAGACCTGGGATCAGACATTTGTAGACTCATGTGGGCTGATCAAACACTTCAGATCTGAGCACAAGACCCTCCAGATCAGGTACAAACATAGGGAGATCAGTGATTCAATGATAGCAGTCTGAGGGTTTCACACCTCAAACCCTTCTATAGGGGTTGGTAAGTCAATCTTGCTTCTACAAGCTATTGCATTACTGTGTGCCCTTATCTCTCCCATGGGTTAATACAAGTCAGAATTTACAGAATGTTATATTTGACTACATCAAGGGGTTCATCCTCTTCATTGTAAACTTGTCTCAAACAATGAAATTTTTACATTTAAGTTCAGATTTTGATTTACTTGTATCAGCTGTCCTTGGCACACTTGTAAATAACTTGTGGATTCCTCAAGTTGTTATTAGTTTTATGCTGGTGAAATCTGATATAACAATCGGCTAGAGTCACAATGCTAATAGTGCAATATGCAGTTCCAAAACATATATTTTCTTCTACTAGATTTTGCTTAGGATCAAAATTGGGAAGCCCTAGGTCACTACAGGTTGTTACTTGCCTCTAGATTCCTCTTTTCTCTTTCCAAGGCTCTTTGAGCTCTTTGGCTCAATTGCATATACTTATTTTCTTTTTGATCCTCAGGCTGGCAGGATCAAAACTCTGATACCAATTGTAATGTCCCTCATTGGGATATTCCTGGTTTTACACAAACAAACAATATTAATCACTTAAAACTAATATTAGTAATATTAAGTATCAAAATTTATGATAATATTCAAATCAATACATCAAAACATCATTAATATTCAAATTAATAACATCACTAATATTTAGATCATAGCATATTCCTCATAGCAATCACATTGTGAATTCCTTGAAAATGCTTGAAAATGGCAATACTAAGGTTGGTCGTCCTTGAATGCCTAAAGCATGGAAGGTGAGCCCCTCTTCCACCTCTCAGTCCACCTTGGAGGCTTGCCGTTCTCCTTGATCAAACCCAAGAGCATAGAAGGCTGGCCATCTATTCCATCTCCTGTCCAGCTTGGTAAGACCATGAAGGTGGGTCGTCCTTCATCTCTCATGAACTTGGAAGGCTGGTCGTCCTTCCTATTTGCAAGACACTTCGACAAATTCAAAACTGATTCTTCATGGAATTTGCTAGATTATTGATGACTAAGTACCTCTTGATGAATTAATAAATTTATCCTCAATGGCTGCAACAAATTATTTTCTGAATATTACTTATTGTTGCTCTCAATATATAATCTGAATTGATGTCTTAGATTTCTTTCTTTTCCTTGATGCCTTTCCCCAATAATTTGTTCTCCCCTTTATATCTTCCATGGTGGGGAGAGTCGTCTCTTTTCATTAATATTTTTATCTTGGCAAGGGATACATCCCTCCATATCCAAGCGCTGCCCCTTGAACCTTTTTAATTATTAATTATATGCTTTCTTGTGGAATTACTGCATTAACAACCTTTCTTTAACTCTTAATCATCCTCTTTTGTGGAATCACTGCCTTGGAGTTCTTTTTAAGTAATCGCTGTAATTAGTTTTCTTTCCATATACCATGGAATTGATGTCTAAAAACATTCCTCAAATAATCCCCATCGACCTGTTTGTAGAATTGCCACTCTATATATCTCTTTGGTCAAGGATAAAGGCAGCAATCTAGATTTATCAATGCTGTGGCTTTTCTAACATGACATAGGCATGACAGTTACAAACATATCTGGTATCTTTGGAAGTTCTCATTCAAAAGGCAATTATTAAAGACATTATCAGAAGCCACAGTTGCATCACAAGCCTTATGCTGATCTACTATGTTGCAAGTTTTGAAATTTTGAACCTGCTGGAAAATTTTAGGATCATTTTGTAGTTAACTTTGATTCTGCGATTGAAACAGAATAGAAGCTTTTCTATCTGGGGGCTTTTCCGTTTTACTTTACTGGGTGGTAACAGAAACTTTAGTTAGTTGTATTTAAACATGTGACCACTATAAAATATGTACATATATATGTGTAATTCAAAAGAAAAATGATTGAAAAATAGATCATGCATAAGTTGCATTCCAGTAAAATTATAAAACTCAAAATAGTTAATGTGTAGATTTAAAGTATAGAACTTGAAAGAAAGAAAATGAAACTCATTTATGGCACCTCAACTATGCTACATCTTTGAAACTATACATAAAATAAGATATACATAATACTGCTAGCTATGTCACAAATATGCATTAAACTGGAGACTAGCTTTGGGAAGAAGTTTTTGCAAAACCAATTGTCAACTCATGTTGTTTCTACCACGAGAACTTGCTTTTTGGATAGTGACTTCTATTGTATCGAAATACTAGTCAGTCTTAAGGCTGTGCACTTGGAAATTTGAAATATCACATTCTGACAGTTCATTATGGCTGTGCCTGCAATGTTTAACTTCTGTTTTGTACAGACTGGATTATTACGAGGTGTCATATTTGCAGATTTTGGAACAGACATGGATACTGGGAGAAGAGTCCATGGTGGGTTGGTTTTGAGTCTTATTTTCAAAATCCAATTTTGAATTGTTCTAAACGAACTTCAAAATAAATTAATAATCAATTTGAATTACTGTTATGAAATCATCTTTTGATGTCCAGGGGATCCTGCTGCTGCACGTAGAAAACCAGGAACTGGTTTTGGGGTTGGTATAGGCATTCGAGTAGACTCTCCATTTGGACCCTTGCGAATTGATTATGCTACAAATATGTTGGATGGAAGGTGTATTCACTTTGGTCTTGGATATCATGAATAAAATCGAGCATATTTTATACAGAGAAATGGTTTTGGTCTGGGTAGATAATTCTTAAAATCATCTACAAAATGTAAATTTCAAATTACAGAAGTTCAGCAATTGTTGTGTTCCATATAGTTGTTTAAATGATATAAAGGTTAGCTTTTATGGAATGTGATTTCTGTGAGGCTTTGTTCTTTTGATATAAAAGGTTAGTACAGTGCGATACAAACTTAACAGATCGGACAATTTCAAAATAGCATCTATCTGTTTTATTGCCAGTGGATCTGTAACAACCGGATCATAGTCAATGAGTTTAAACCAAGAAGGCCCTATTTTTAAACTTTTATCTTATATTTTTTAAACTTAAAAAATAACCAAAATGGATTTACGAGGATAAAAGTGAAAGAGTTCTCCACAATGAATGGTTCCCAAGGAAAAATACTTGCCAAAGGTTTTACAAATGGTGTAGCAAACTAAATGTGCCTGTTTCTGGGGAAACTCTATGGTTAAGTTTTTTGAGCTAGAGTATTACTTATTGGGTTGGGTGATCTTCTGGGAAATCCTGGTTACAAAGTGCAAGTCCTAGCAGTGTTAATTAACAGCATCTAATGGTTTATTGTGCAAGTTTCAATCTCACTGCTTAGTTTCTGTGAGCATCACCTAGATTCAATGAGTGCTAAAAAGACCATTCAAGGTCACAAGTAGTGGTTCACAACAGAAACAGTAAATGCATGAGAAAAGGATAAAGAAATTTCAATAACATCAAAATCACTGAGAAGAGAATCAAATCTAACTTTATTCCATTATTACTTCACAATTAAGAAGTATAAGCAAGAGATAATTTTTCACAAAGTTTCATGGAACGTACATTGAATTTCAGAGAAATAAGACAATTTTTTTTTAATGTTCAAATCTCATACAGGCAGCGGTATGTAATCTTCCATTCTCAATGCCCATATTTTCTAGGAGAATACACCACAAGTGAGTTTTTCATGCGAGTGCCTGATTATACAAAATACAGTGCATAATTTGAATTAATTCATAATTGTGATTTTTGTCTGCTTTTTACCTTCTACCTGGAGAAAAATAATGATACCAGTCTGGGCTATTTAGTAAGAGTAACATGTCGAGTTTTTTTGTTAGTGGAGTTGAATTTTTCTATTCTTCAGACTAAGGCCTTTCCTTCTCTATTATTATTAATTCTGCAGTTCTAAGTGGGCATGCAACATACTTTCTGGTAGGTTTCATAGCACTGTATTAAATTATTAATGGCTCTTGTACCTTGTAGCATGTTTCATACTTTCTGCAGTTCTAAGTGGGCATGCAACATACTTTCTGGTAGGTTTCATAGCACTGTATTAAATTATTAATGGCTCTTGTACCTTGTAGTAGCTTTGCTAACAGTCCAAGCATGTAAGTATTTCAGGGTGAAAGTGACAAGAATATTCTCTTCTCCTTTAGAAGTAGGTGCATAAGAAAAAAACTAACTTACTAATCGAACATCCTAACAGTCAAAACCCCTTTGTTTTTATTTTTATTTTATTTTTGTTTTGAACTTTTTCTTGTGATGACATTGGGAATCATCTATAAATAAATGCTACGAAATATTCAACTTTCCAAATATCATATTAGAGAGCTCTACAAGGTTAGCTCCCAACCAAAAGTGATCTTTATCAGTTGAACCCATTAGTGATTTATTAGAGCAAGATTCCCGAATTATTTGCAAAATGTGTGATAATACAAACTCTTCCATTTGGCTTTTGCTTGGACTAGAAGGGGCAAAGACTCTTCAATTCTCAAATGCATGAAGTCAAGAAAGATACATTGGTTGAACTTTAGAGGTGGATTGACGTTGATAACTTGTACTAATAAATAAGGGTCAGTTACCTCGTTTTGAAATCACTTGACATTCCAGAGGACATGCACTAACGCTTATTTTTACTTATTTTATCTTCCCTGAATTGGGGAGCAAAATATGAGGTAAATATTGTGAGTTGACCAAAGACAATTAGAATAAATATTCCTTGATAATTAGATTAGGTTTTAACTGCATCTATTTTGGAGCTACAGATAGAGAAGAGTGAGTTCAATTTCTTTCATGATGGCATATTGCTCATATCAGGATTTGATTTACAATCACTTGCACTACTTGGCTACACTTTTGTTTTGGTTTGTGTTTCACATCAGTAATTTTTCATCTCTTTGCATAATTTTTTGTTATCCTATTATTTTTTCACAATTAAATATTAGGTTGCAATTAATAACCTAGAAGAAGGAGACACATAGATGGCATCCATTCCTAAACCAAATATTACATCACACAATGACATAATACTTTATATGATGGCAATTCTCCACCGCATGGATCAAAGACAAAGATTAACTAAACACAAACAAGAGGAATTAGAGTGTTAAATATTTTCTTACTCTTGTCAAATTTGTAATGTTTGGGTTAAGTCAATAATATATACACCACAAACAATGGATGTTGAATCACAGTCATATGTTACTAATAGTTTTGATGCAGTGCCCAAGAGAAATTACTGAGGACACTAAGTGAAAACAAGGGAAACAATTTTTCATGTTAGTAATTATGTCAAGAGGCATTTTACAATGGAAAGTAAGGCACAAAACATTATCTTGTGACTGTGTGAAAACCAAATCATAACTGAACTTATATTTAATTTTTTTATATAAAATAACTCATAAATAAATAAAATAACTCCTTTGGCCACCTTGAGTCTTTTGACCTTTTGTTGTTCTTTGCCCTTTTTGGAGTTGTAGTGCTTTGTGTGTTTTCAACCACTAGGATATCTACTCATTGCATCTTCACTATTTGATGCTCATTGTTTAAGGTTTTGGGGCCCTTTCAAAACCCCTCTTTTACTCATAATTTAAAATAAGTTTTAAACAGTTCTAAAGTAAATAAAATAACTCAAGACTGATTTCTCTTGACATTTTTTAGGTAGATGTATTTGAGATATCTATACTAGCTGCAACACGATTGTGTAACATTGCATTCTCACACACTAGTATTTCCATCTCTCATGCCAACAATACACCCAAGCACTAGTTGAAGACTTAACCCAAGTGAGACAACTCACTATGAGGGCACAAGTAGGAATAGTGAAACATGTCAAACTAATCCCAACAACTCAAAATAGGGAGGATAGCATCTAACTCTATATCAAGTAATTATACATTCATACACACCCCCTCACATAAAACAAGAAACTAAGAAATGGTGATTTTTCAACCAATTACACACATGAATTAAGCAACATTTAATTCACTTTAAATTTCAAAGAAAAGGTATAAATGAATGAGATCATTTATCATCCTATATCATAACTCCACATTTAAAACTCCATGCAAATAAACACAACCCTCCATGAAGAATCATTCCATTGATGTGCCATTATATGAGGTCATCATTGGATGAAAATGTGCAACTTAAAAAATATTTTCAACAATCACCGTCATATCATCATGACAAAAGGAATTCATAAGCAATCCAATAATAAAATTCATAGATGTAGTGTCACACTAACTCTTTGGACTTTCTCAATGTTCCAAATCTAGATGAGGTACCCATTGCTAAATTTACTTCTACTCTACTCCTTGTCCTTCATTAAGATTTAGCTATGTTTGAAGTTGAATCCTTGAATAAGTCTTTAAGCTTGTCATATCTTTAAAAAAATAAGTTAGGTCTTTAAAAGGGGAATTTTACATCACCATCCTTCAACCCCATGGACAATCAAGGTTTCTAAAAAAATCCACTTATTGTACTTCTTATAGAAAAATATATTTTATAGATTTCACTAGAATTTGGATCATTCTATTGAAGAATGTGGGGTTATCCAAAGAAAAAAATAGAAAAAATCTCCCAATAGAAGAAAAAAAGTAGATGTTTATGATCTATCAATAGTGGAAGTCGATAATCCTACAAAACTTGATCCTATTTTTGTACTTATGACCAAGAATTACTCTAAGGCATCTCAAGAATCTATCTCTACTTGGAATTGTCCAATCAAGAATAAAAATGACTCTCTTCATAATTGGAAATGGAAATGAAAAGAATCTTTTTAGTGAATGGTTGGTTTCAAAACTATACTTTCTAACATATTGTCATCCTCTACCATACCATCTAGGTTGGGTACAAAAACATGGACCTCACAAACTAAATAACAAGGTTTGTCCAATTTATTTGCAAGAAAAGTTAGATTGAAACAATAAAGTATTTAAAACAAAATTTAAAGCTATATTATAACTTAATAAAACCTCCATTTGAGCATTAAATGTGAAGTTCTCTAGATTGCAATGGCATATGGATGCTATCAATTTTTGTGGCATAACATTAGCATTCTTTGGATGAATAAATTGATAGTGTAATATTCTATTGGAGATGGTTTATGAAAATGACGAGTGAATTTTTTTTTTAGATTTTTGAGAAAATGAATGGATGGTCTAGATTTTATCATTGACCATGAGTTAAATCCACTAATTGTAGAGTTAATGAGAGACTAGTTAATTGGATTTGATGAGGAATTTGCTATTTTGATGAGAAAGTTAACTCATGAGGTGATAATTATGGATTTTATTAATTTATTTAATGAATAATGAGGTGAAATATTATTTAAATATTTATGGATAATGTGAGATGGATTTAATTAATTAATTTATTTAATAGCTGATATTTAAATCATATTAATTAAATAATTAATAATTACCTAATTAAATGATAATAATGGATGATAATAGATATTAATTTATAATAACAGTGATGGATAATAATGATAAAAGAAGAATTATTTTAGTTTGTAGATTTTGCTACTCTTTGAGATGATGTTCAAAGTGACATTGTTTCAAAGAAAAGAAGAGTAGCTAAGAAGAATGTTCATAAGAAGAGATATTGAAAGTAATGATATGCCCCAGTTAGGTAGAAGAATTAGTGGAAGATTAAGTAATGGGATGATTCTACCTTGAGAGGTTATCTATGCAAAAACTACACAATTGAGCTCTCCAATGAAGATGTGTGAAGAAAATATTAAATGGAAGATAAAAATGAAGGAAAAGTGAAGAGATGGATGCAAGAAATATGATTATGAATGTGACAAGGAGAATTGATTTATTATGATGCTATATGAGGAATTAATTTTTTTTAATGCTTTAGTTATTCTGGCATTTGGAGAGCAACCTTTATTTCAATATAGCAGTGGATTTTATGCACTAGGTTATATAAGACCAAGGTGACAATGTATACAATGCATGAAATGACTCAAAAAGAAAATGTCACCTGCAAACATATGTCGTTGGACACCATGATATCGAAGACCATGATGTTAATTATGGTGATAAATTGCAAGGACTTTGATAAATGCAAACAAATAAAAATACACACAAGCAAGCTAGAAAGAAAGCACAACAATGCAAAGAAAAATATGATGTTGCCCCTAATCAAGCTAAAAAATGATTGATTGATTGATTGATTATGATGATGATAGTGTTTTTTATGATAATAAAGTCGTGATGATTATGTTGTTAACAATGAGAAAAATATGAGGATTGATGATTTATCTCAATGATGATAGTTTTGAGTAAAATTAAACAAGGTTTGCAGTGAGGCTATGAACAAAAACAAGGGATATTTTTGAATGATGCACTAGATGGAATAGATGGATTGTACAAATTAGGATTGTTGTGTTTGAGTGGATTGCTTTTAGGATTGGCTAGATTGTGGTTGGATGTAGTATAGGTGGATTGGATTAGAGTGTTGTGAGGAATGTTTGAGTTGCTTAGGATTAGAGGCTTGGAACTGATGACAAGGGAGAACCAAGTCTAGCAATAGGGATGGAAGGATAGGGGATTTCTTAGGTAGATTATGGGAGGATGATTATGTGAGGGATATGAGACATACAAATTAATTAGATGGAGGATAGGAGATATGATAATGATTAGATGAAGGATAAATTAGGATGTGATATCTAAGGACTATGATGTATAGGAATAACATGCTTTCTCCAAGATACAAGTTTGGATAGTGCTATGTAGGCAATGGTGTGATGTTAGATGGTGTGTAGCCAAATGATGGACATTTGAAGAGTTTACCAAAGAATGCTTTTAAGTTTGTGCCCCTATTCATTTTCAAGATCCAGCTAGGTAGTGAAGATGGATGGAATTTATGCAGGATGGATGGCAATGTCATGAAAAAAAAGTGTGATGGATGAGACAACTTGCCCTTAAGTGTAGTAATACACATATATAAGTGATTTTACCTATTATGCACATGGATGGTTTTTCATCATGGTACTTATCCAAAGTTCCATAAGAATGATTTTCACTATTGGACAAATTATTTATCTTTACTTTTTCTTGATAGTTTTGATATTTTTCTTTTTTTAGACTTTTTAAATATTTTTTAAATGAAATTGATGTTCAAATGATCAACTATTTTGGTACATTTTATGGTGCTAATGTAGAGGCTTGTGTCATGATATGCCAATAGCGAACTATATACAACCCAAAAATATTATCATGATCCTTGTTGATATTAGGGTTGGACTTATCTAAATATGCACATTGTGATAGAGTGTAATTAGATTTGTTATGATGAAGTGTTGTTTCCAAGATATGGTGGATTTGTGAGGTAGGATTTTGGATTTTAAGCAAGATGTTGAATTGTGATGGGGGGTGCTAGATGTGGATGGATTATTTGATATTTTGGATGTAGGATATTTTATTTTCCAAACTTGGGATGGTAGTTGATGGTGTTGCAAATATGTTGTTGGTGTTATCATTGATGTCAACAGTATGAAGATTGTTGGAGATTGAGTGGTGTTGTCATTGGTGTTGTCAACCCCTAGTGTATGGAGATTGTTAGAGTTGTTAAAGTGTGTTGCATGAGAAATATTTATTGTGTTGCAGATCTTGTGGATGTGTTGAAGAGATGTTTGTGGTGTTGTTGATGCAACTAGTTCACTTGGTTTCCAAGTGCTTTTGAGAAAATTTGAATAAAATTGTGCAATGTGATAGAGGTGTGTTCAATGGTGTGCACTGCATTTCTTCATGCTTGAAGATATTCTTGTGTGGTTTGTATGTGATGATCAAAGGAATTCAATGAAGTTATATCCAGAGCTTTAGGTTTTGGTTCATGTGGGAGTGAAAAATGTGTTTAATAGTGTGTTTTCATGTGAAGAAGGTTGTCTGAGAGAAATGGAATTTCTCTGCATTTCTTCACATTGTTGTATCTTGTCTTGTGGATTTTGGAACATGCTTATATTGTTTGTATTTATCTTCCCTTGGAGTTTCTAGTGTTGAGTTGCTCTGCAAATTCAATTCTTATGTTGGAGTTTAGTGGTAGTGCATCCTGATGCGCAAGAGGAAAGTAACCTTTGTTTCAGGTGGTTGCGACAGTGTTGCAATGTAGTATGTTGATGTTGGAATATTTCTGGATGTCATATGGTGTTGTTGTGTGGTCCACGTGTTGTTTTGGCCATAGAGAAGTGTGTATGTGGTCACTTGTAGTGTTAGTTCAAGTTTGGCCAATGTGGCATGCTAGCGCTATTTGCGGAGGTACCTTGTGGATTTTGGATGTATTAAGTAGCATGGTGATGTAGAATTGGGTCCTAGTTAACCCTTGGTGTGGTTCCTCCTTCACTTCTTTCCACTATGGAGGTGTTTGGTGCCGACCTATTTGGTGTTGCATGTTTGAGGTGCATACATTTCATTAAGTCTAACCTAATTAAGGTTGTTTAGGTCATGGATGGTATAAATGTAAGGTGAATTCTTGGATATGTGTGTAAGGTGTTGAGAGATGTGAATGTGATCAAGTATGGTGATCTAAGTGCAAGCTTAAATTCCTATGACCTCGGATGTAGTGAGAAGAAGGTGTCTACATTTTAAGTGTGTCTGAGTTGCTAAAGGTAGTGAGCCAAAGGTTGCAAATGGTGCAAAGTTACAGTGGTGGATTTCTCCTATTGCTCTAAGATAGTGAATCTCTTTGTAGTAGTTTTCTTCTATTCTTCGTTCTTTTGGGAAATGAGTCCTTTGTGTAGTGGGCCTTTCTTCTCTTTTGGGAAGTGAGCCCTCCGGCAATGGGCCTATTGTATTGGTGTTGCTATTCATATATATGTGAGGTAATCCTCACCATGGTTTTTCTCTTCTTAGGGTTTTCCACGTAAATATGGTGTTCTCTTCTATATGGTTGTGTTTACATTGTTGTTTCACATGTTTACATTATGCTAATGCTTAGTGAGGGATTTAAAGTTTGATAAGGGTTTGAAAGTTAATGAGGGATTGAATGGTTTAATGTACAACTAATTCATCCCCCCTCTCATTTGTCTTGTGCATATAAAAATTGGTATCAAAGTTGTGGTTCCTTGGAGAAAGCTTAACTACTTGAGGTAGATCCAGATGGCACAAAAGAAGTGTCAAAGCTCCTATGTTTGATGGAAAAAAAATACTTACTGGAAAGATGAGATGGAACCCTTCTTGTCTCTTTAGGGTTTAGTGTCTAGCAATAAATTGAAAAAGATATACTATGCCTGTTGTTGGTTTGACAAGCGATGATGAAATCAAGGATTATGAGAACAATGGCAAAGCAATAAATGTTATATTGAGTGTACTTTTTGATTCAGAACTTGGGAAAGTGATAAGCCTCAAGACTGCTAAAGAGATCTAGACAAAGATGGAGAGCATTTATGAAGGAAATGATAAAGTCATGCAAGCGAAGATTTAAAACTACAAAGCCAAATTTGAGAACCTAATGATGTTAGAAGATGAAGACATTGCAACCTATATGCTTAGAGTGGATGAAGTTGTCAATTCCATCAATTGTCTTGGTGGTAAGCTGGAAGAAAGTGAAGTTGTGAAAAAGGTACTAAGAATTCTTCCTAAATCTTATAACTCTAAAGTTTCTAATATTGAGGAAGCTTAGAATTTAGATCAATGTTCTAGAGATTAGATGTTTGGTGCTTTAATCTCTTTTGAATTGAGAGAGTTTGGTCAAGATGCTACAAAGAAAGAAACTACCTTTAAATTATGCAAGGCAAAGAAGGATGATGAATCAAATCCAAATGATCTTGATGAGGTGGAAGCAAATTTTGTAAGGAGGTTGAAAAAGGGAACTGGAAAATACATAAATAAGTTACCCTTTAAGTGTTTCAATTGTGGAAAGATAGGTCATTATGCTTCTAAATGTCTAATCAAAGTTGCAAATGACAAACAAAAGGATCATAAAGGTAAATCTATCAAGAAGAGTTATTATGTTGAAAAAGACAATGGCGTATTTGATGAGGAGGAATCAAACTATTCTGATGAAGATAGTGATGAATGCTTGTTCATGGCTCTAAATGTTGGAACTAATTCTACTAATCCTAAAAGATGTGTGAAGGAAAGTTCTCAAGAAATAGGTCATAACATTGAAGGAACTATGGTGACTTCTTTTCATGCAAGAGAGGAAAGAAATTACTAGATAATTGATAATGGATGCTCAAATCATATGACAGGTGATAAGAGTAAGTTTGTTAAACTTTATAATTATGATGGTGGTCTTTTTAAGTTTGGTAATGATACATCCGATAAGATTTGTGAAAAAGGTTCAATTAGTTTTTATGGAAAGCATAAAATAGATGTTGTTCTTTATGTCAAAGGTCTCTGACATAATCTTCTCAATGCAGGAAAAAATTGTAGTAGATGGTACAATATGGTGTTTCAAGATGATCATTGTTAAATTAGAAAAGGAAGGTCTAGAACTTTGGTTGTTGTAAGGACAAGGACAAAAGGTAGTGTTTATCAGCTCAAAGGTAGTGGTGTGAAGTGCTTTATGTCTCAAATAAATGAAAGTTGGCTATGACATAGAAGAATGGGTCACATAAATTTTGATAGCCTAGTAAAGATTAGTTCTACTGATGCTATGAGAGATCTGCCAAGAATTACAAAGCCTATCAATGCAATCTATAAGGAATGTCAAGTTAGAAAATAAAAAAATAAGAGGTTGAAGACTAAAGAATATTCTACCGCAGGACCTTTGGAGTTAGTGCATACAGACCTATGTGGACCTACTAGAATAAGATGATCTCATGGTGACATGTATTTCATGTTGTTGATTGATGATTATTCAAGAATGACCGAGGTAACATTTCTCAAAGAAAAATTAGAAGCTATTGATAATTTTAAAGCATTCAAGTATATCGTTGAGAATGAAATGAATTTGGAAATCAAGTGCTCGAGGTTTGATAGAGGTGGTGAGTTCACCTCCAATGATTTTAACAATTTTTGTGAAGATCATAGAATAAAGAGACGACTACCTGCTATGAGGACTCCTCAGCGGAATAGAGTTGTGGAGAGAAAGAATAGAATAGTTCAAGAAGCAACAAGGACCATGATGAAGGAATAAAATATACCAGATGTCTATTGGAGAGAAGAAATTCATACTGCAGTCTACATTTTTAACAGAGGGTAAGCAAGAGTGAAAAATTCAAAGACTCCCTATGAGTTATGGTATGGAAAACCTCCTACTATGAAATATTTTAGAGTGGTTGGAAGCAAATGCTATATCAAAAGAGATGAACAAAACTTAGGAAAATTTGATTGCAATATATGATGAAGGAATCTTCCTTAGATATTCTACAAAGAGCAAAGCATGTCAGTGCTACAATAAAAGGTTGAAGAAGATTGTTGAAAGTGAAAATGTCAAAGTGGATGAAGAACCACATTAAATTTTAGTGTTGATACAAGGGTATGAATTTGATGACCCCTCTTGTAGTGAAGAAGAAAAAGAAAAAAAGAAAGAAAAATAAATGACAATTGAAGAAGAAGAAGCTCTGAAAAGACTCCTAAGTATGTGCAGAAGAATCATTTTGAAGATCAAGTCATTGGAGATAAGAGAAAAGGTGTGTTGACAAGAAGAAATGTTGATATGATAGAGGAATGGGTAAACCTTTATTTACTTTCAAAGGTAGAACCTAAAACTGTAACCAAGGCATGCAAAAGTGAGAAATGGATGAAGGCTATGAAAGAAGAGTTGGAACAGATTGAGAAGAATAAGACTTAGGAACTATTCCCAAGGCTTATAAACAAGATTGTAATAGGAATTAAATGGGTTTTCAAGAACAAGTTGAATGAGGATGGAAAAGTTGTTAGAAATAAGACTAGACTTGTAAGGGCTACTCACAAGTGGAAGGAATAAATTTTGAAGAGACTTTTACTCTAATGGCAAGGATGGAAGCTATTAGAATGTTTTTGGATTTTGCAGCAAATATAGACTTCAAGGTATATCCGATGGATGTGAAGTTTGCATTCTTGAATGGTGAGTTAGAAGAAGTGTACATTGAATAACCAAAACATTTTTAGTTATCAAATGATGCTGATATGGTCTGTAGATTAAAGAAGGCCTTATATGGGCTCAAAAAATCTCCTAGAGCTTGGTATGTAGGATTGGATAAATACTTATTACAATAAGGATTCAAAAAGGGTACGATAACAACCTTTACTTCAAGTTTGAGGGAGAACAAATCTTGATTGTGGTAGTGTATGTTGATGACATTATCTTTGGAGGAAATGAAGGTATGTGCAAGAGGTTTGTAGATGAGATGCAAAATGAGTTTGAGATGTCATTGTGTGGGGAGATGAATTTCTTCCTTGGATTACAAATCAGTCAATCTGAAAAAAAGGTATTTTCATTCCATAGTCAAAGTATGCTAAGAAAATGTTGAAGTTTGGAATGGGGGTATGTACTCCTATGGTTACTGATTGCAAGTTGAGAAAGAATGATGAATCTCCTAAGGCTGATTGGAGAAAGTAAAAATCAATGATTGGTGGACTGCTACTAGAATGGATATCATGCATGCAGTTTATCTTGTGGCAATATTTCAAGAAGATCCTAGAGAATCACATGTTGCAACAATTAAAAGGATATTTAGATACTTGAAGGGCACTTTCAGACTTTGGTTTATGGTATCCTAGAGCTATTGATTTCTCTTTGAGTGCATATACTGATGCAGATTGGGTAGGTTGTGCAAATGACATAAGAAATACAAGTGGAAGTGCTTTCTTTCTTGGAAGCAGATTAGTTTCCTCGCTGAGCAAGAAGCAGGATTCAATGTCATTATCTACTATAGAGGTAGAGTACATTGCAACAACATCATGCTACACACAAGTGTTGTGGATGAAGTAGACGCTGAACGATATTAGAGTGTCATATGATGAACCTATTTCTATCTTGTGTGATAATACAAGTGCTATCAATATCTCAAAAAACTCGGTAATGCATTCAAGAATAAAGCATATCTCTATTTGATATTAGTTTCTAAGAGAGAAAGTTGCAGAGAATGAGGTGAAGTTGGAGTATGTGCCCACAAAGGATCAAGTTGTAGATATTTTTTCCAAGGCTCTTCCTAAAGATACATTTGAGTATCTTTGACAAAAGTTAGGGGTTATTTCCCCTCCTTCCAACTCAATGCATAAGTGGTGAATTTTTCTAGGAGAGCATTTCAAGATACATTTTGTTTTCTTGGATTGATGAAGGCTACCTCTTAGGTGGAGTAGGTAGTAGTGTTGTTGGTTGGTGTAGTCAAGGGGAGAATATCTTATGTCCCTAATGGGGATTAAGTAGAAGAGAAATTCGAAAGGAAAGAGTAGTGCAAAGAAAGTGTAGTAGTGAAAAGAGAGAAAATAGACAAAGTTGCTAACTGGTGTTGCTTAAAGTGAAAGTGTGCAGGTGATGTCAAAGGGGGGGAGAGTGCTATCTAAAAAGCATGAAGAGAGTGATGTAACATCGAGAGAGTGATGTCTGAAAAAACTCTTCAAGAAAGGGGGAGAGAATGGTGTCTAAAAAACATAGGTAAAGGGAGAATGGTGCCTCAGTATGGGGACTGTTGTTTTATGTAGAGTTGCTTTTGTTTTTGATGGATTTTTAGAGATGATTTTTCCATCAATGACAAAGGGAGAGATTGGTACAAGTATGTTGTTGTTGTTGTCATTTATGTCAACAGTATGAAGATTGTTGGATTTGTTAAAGAGTGTTGCATAATAAAGAGTTATGGTAATGCAGATGTTCTGGATGTGTTGAAGAAATTTTTTTGGTGTTACTGATGTAGTTGGTTCACTTGGTTTCCAAGTTCTTTTGAGAAAATTTTAATAAAAGAGTGTGCAACGTGATAGAGGTGTGTTCAGTGGTTTGATCTATATTTCTTCATGTTTGAATATATTCTTGTGTGGTTTGGATGTAATGATCAGAGGCATTCAACAATGTTATATCTAAAGTTTTAGGTTTTGGTTTGTGTGGCTGTCAAAAATGTGTTTGACAGTATGTTTACTTGTGAAGAATGTTGTCTAGGAGAAATGAATTTGTTCTACATTTCTTTGCATTGTTGCATCTTGTCTTGCAGATTTTAGAATGTGCTTACATTGTCTGTATTTATCTTCCCTTGGAGTTTATGGTGTTGAGTTTCTTTGCAAGTGCAGTTATTATGTTGGAGTTCAATGGTAGTGCATCCTGATGCACAAGATGAAAGTAATCTTTGTTTCAAGTGGTTGCGGTAGTGTTGTAGTGTAGTATGTTGATGTTGGAATATTCCTATATTTTAGTTGGTGTTGTGTGGTTTGCATGTTGTTTTTGGTCCTCGAGAAGCATGTATGTGGTCACTTATAGTGTTAGTTCAAGTTTATCCAACTTCACATGCTAGCGCTATTTGTAGAGGTACCTCGTGGATTGTGGATGTGTTGAGTAGCATGATAATGTAGACTTGGGTCCTAGTTAACCCTTAGTGTGGTCCACCTTCACTTCTTTCCACTGTGGAGGTGTTTGGTGCTGACCTATTTGGTGTTGCACATTTGAGGTGCATACGTTTTATTAAGGTTGTGGATGGTATAAATTCAAGGTGAATTGTTGGAGATGTGAGTAATGTGTTGAGAGATGTGAATGTGATCAAGTACAGTGATCTGAGTGCGAGCTTAAATTCCTATGACCTCAAATGCAATGAGCAAAAGATGTTTACATTTTTAGTGTGCCCGAAGTTGCTGGAGGCAATGAGCCAAAGGTTGTGGATGGTGTAAAGTTACAGTGGTGGATTTTTCCTATTTCTTTGAGATAGTGAATCTCTTTGTAATAGTTTTCTTCCATTCTTCTTTCTTTCGAGGAGTGAGTCCTTTGGGTAGTGAGCCTTTCTTCTCTTTTGGGCAGTGAGCCTATTGTGTCAGTGTTGCTATTCATATATATGTGAGCTAATCCTCACCGTGGTTTTTCCCTGCTTAGGTTTTTCCATATAAATCTAGTGTTATCTTATGTATAGTTGTGTTTGCAAATGTTGTTTCACATGTTCACATTTGGCTAATGCTTAATGAGGGTTTAAAGTTTGATAAGGGTTTGAAAGTTAATGAAGCATTGAATGTTTTAATGTACAATTGATTCACCCCCCCTCTCATTTGTCCTATGCATCTAATAGATGGAGTTTATATTGGGATTGTTTGATACCAACACTTTTATACACCTTGCATGGTGGGACTAATGACCATTTTGAAGGAGGTGGACACCTCTTATTTGTGGGAGGCCTTTTTCCATTCAGCTCCATATTTTAACTAACTATTAGATTTGGAATCTTTTCTTTGCTTGATCCACATTTTTTAGGATTCATTTTGAATTCTTGTGTCCATTTTTATTTTTGGATTCAATGGATTTTGAAATGTAATTTTGTTCTTTTTCTTTAGAATACTTTTGTTTTTTTGTTCCAATTGGTGGGTTTAATAATTTGGGAAGGTATATGGTGTGGATGGGAAGAGTGCTAGCAACAACCTTGTGGTAAGGACTATGTGAGAACCCTATTTTGATGCTTTCATTGGATGAAGTTCCCCCAGTATTGATGAGGTACCACTATCATTATTAGATATCTTGATCAATAAATAGTTGAGACCTTGATAAATAGGATGTGTGCAAAAACTCATTGGTTCTAAAATTCCTTGTTTATGTAGGCTTGATCCTTTTCCTTGATACTACATGTTTTGACAAATTCCATTTTCAATGAGATTTATTTTTTTTATAAGAAATATGTTAAATCATCATTATGTAGTTGGGAATCATTGTTATTTTTATCTTCTTTTTTGTAATAAATCATGCTATGAAAAATACAAATGATCCTAGTTGATAGGATATGGGACATTTTTCCTTATTCATGTTTCTTGTTGGATGATCATTTGGAATTTTAATCTGATATGTAGTACCTTGTTTATCAACATGTTTGATGTGATTCATTTCATTTATTTGATCATGTATGCATCTAAGGCAGGAAAGTGTATCATCTTGAGAAATAGAGGTTTTTGGAGTATTGATAGGTTCAACTATAATTTTTTGATCTTGTATGGGATAGAGGTGTATGATGGCATCAAACTGGATTTATTGATCATATATAGAATATTGATCAAATATTGGATTATCTTGGATGTCATGATAATAAAATTGGATCTTGATCGAACATCAAAGTAGCTTGGATGTCACAATCATCTATGGGGAGTGTTTGGATAACTTGATCTTGATTCGTGCTAGAGATTTTTGTAATGCTTTGGAATTTTCTCTTCAAATAGATCTAATAGTTTAGAGTATAGGATGTGAGCTTGGATAAGGATGGGGATTCTTGGATAGAATCAATACTTTGGCATGAAAATATTATATTTTGGATAAGAAACTCATAACTGACATTGATAGGTGATGGAGTACATGATGGTATTCGACCTAGGATTTCTTGTTGATAGATAGGATCTTGATTTAAGACATGTAAAATTTAGGCATGCTTTAGAGAAATTTCTTGATGCATGTGAATTTTCTTGGATGAAACAAGAGAGTATTGAAAATTTGTGTTGCTAGTGGTTAATACCTAGAAGGACTCTTTGAGTTGTGCACATGTATGGTATACCTATTTTTTTATGTTTATGGATGTTGGAATTAATGGATTTGATGTATGTGAGGGGTTTTGGATTAAAGATTGCATAATCAATGAGGTGTTTGGATGGTGCAGGATTAGTGATGTGGTGGGATGTCATAACTTTGTAAATTGGAGCTTAAAATCCATTGCCATTAGTCCTTGGAGTCCTTGGAGTCCTTGAAGGTGACTTCATTGGATTTTTTTAGATCAGGATGAACTAGATTGGAAATGTATGGAATGCAATGATTTGAATGATGAAGTATTGGGATAAGAGGTGGAGGATATGTGGCACTCTATGAAGGGGGAATTTGGATTATCAATTAGTGTTGAAGGAAGTGCCAGAAAAAAATATTGGTTTCCCTTGTCAAAGGTAGGAGAAGGATAAACAATGGATATCCATTAAGGATTAGTATTATAGCTTGTGCTAGCCAATTCCTAGTATTGAGGATTGATGGATAGGTGAATGAAGCTAGTGTAAACCTTTCTTAAGGAAATATCATCTAAGGATTGATGTGATTTATATTGATCCATACAACTCTCGTTATAATGATAGAGATCATATTTTAGTTGATCAATAAGACTAGAATCATCATTAGCATATTCTAGTTGGATTACAAGGTCTTCTTGCTCATTGGCAATCTTAAAATGTATTTTGTATCTTGAGATTTGACCTTAGGTATAATGACTATACCTAGTTGTAAAAAAAAAAAATTATTTCTTTCTTGTGGGATTCATATGAGGATAAGTGGATAGATAATGGTGTGAGGATGAGGATTTGGATGAGGTTGATGAATTTGGTTGAAATTTTGGATATTGGGATTTGGTTAAAAAATTTTTGTGGGCTTTGGGAATTAGAGTATGTGGATTTAGGATGCAAATATTGCATTAGGATGGTTGTATTATGGATGAGAGGTTCTCAATATATATGAAGGGAGTTTTTTGAATTTGATTTAGTTGGTGGAAGATGGTTGGTGTATAAACCATAACAAGAAGTGAAGCACAAACAAATAAACAAAAACAAAATTTTATTTTTTGAGTTTTGAGGAATTTTGGATTTATTAGCTTGGAATAATTTATAGGTTTACACAACAAGATACACTAGTCATTTTTCATAATCTTATAATTATTCAAATGGGAGTGTCAAATTTTTTGGGCACACAAACATACTATCTACCAAGCAAGGATAACTAGGGAATACAAAGTCATGGACATGTTAGCCTATTTTTGTCAAATTAGTTTCAAAACATTTGTTTAGGCACTTAAATCAAAATGGAAATGTAAATGGGGCACCAAAATAATAAGAAAAGGGAAAAAGGTAGAGTATTTTGTTTTTCTTCCTTTGAAGAGTTTCACACACGTATCATGAGTCTAGGGTTTTGTTGTGACATTGAAGAGACTACATCTTCAAGACATGGTGCAAGTCAAGCATTTGGTACCTAAATTTCTGCCACACTCCATGGGATTTGTTGTGGATTGAAAAGGTCAAGCACCACGTAGCAAATTCTAGGAAGATTTAAATGGCACATATCAAGGATTTGTGGAGGCCCATGAGAGCTTTTAGGTCTTGTTGAAAGCTATATTTACATTGCAATATGTAAGTTCACCATCATATATTCCTAGGTATGACTAATATAATTTAAAGCTTTATACTCTGTAGAGTTTTTGAATATGGGTTAGTCTTGGAATAAAAGATTGATTAAAATCTATGGTCTTAAAATATTTGGGAGGGTTTTCCTTAAACATACTTGTATATCTTATTTCTACTCATACTATTGATGATATATTAGTACAAGAGGAGTTGGATAAAGGATATGCACAAAATGGATATTTAAGAAGGCATTTAGAATATGAAGGACAAGTCTAAGATAGTGCATAGTCTTTGAAATCTTGAGGATATTTATAAGCTAGAGGAGGGCCAAAATGCAATAGATTCCATTGTTGCTATGGTCACTTTCCAGGTTGGATACTTGTTTATCTCATGAGAAGTCCTAACGAAAGGCACAAGGTTTTGTAGAAGTAATGGAGACCAAACCCACCTATGTGAGCAGAGGTTGAAGGAGATCTTAGGGTCATAAAGTGACAATAAAAAAGATGAAATAGTGAATTTGTTCATAGTCATAATAGACCAAAGGGCAGATGATGTCCAAGGAGGAGATACCAAGATCTAAATAATAGTCATAAGATGTTGAAGGGAGGAGTGGTAGTCCAATGTGCATAATCTATGGTAATCCAACAATAATAAATCTCAAGGTTTGAAAGTGCGTAGGATTTTCTTAGACAAAGGGATAATGAAATAAAGCATGGTTTGGATATGAATTGTATTTCAAAATAATTGATCTATTCAGTGAATGCTAGAAAAGTGTTTGGATTATGGAGTTTGGAGAGATGACTGTATCTCTAAAAAATACATTAGAAATGGTTGATAATGAATAGAACCGTTCTAATCTAGAGAAGTAGGAAAAGGAGTGAGAAACAAAGGTTTCTAGCTTGAGTGGTGAGAATAAAAGGCTAAGAGTATTGACAATTTTTTGTAAAATGGAGGTGACCTTGATGACAACGATATAATTATTGTACTAAATGCATGAATGTGAACAAGATATTTTGACAGTCCTCAAAAGGACATCCATTAAAGCACATTTCAAAGAGGATTCAAAAGAAGACAGTGGCACTAAAGTAAGGCAAGGTCATCATTAGAGATAAATAAGAGATAGCCATATAGATTATAGATGAAGGCACATAATATTTATTCATTGTGGAATTATTTTGACAAAGACAAAGAAACTACCTTTAAATGAGCACAACCAAATGAAGATGAGACAAAATACAGTCCAAAGGTTGTGGACCTTATATATTTGTGACTATCATGTCAATAGGTAGAGAGAAATAGACTTTTTATGTCACTTATGAATAATGAACAGTGGTTAGAGGCCATGAAAATTGACTACAAGGGGCAATATAGTCAAGAAGATGACTATCAAAGAGTTGGACAGTGCCAAGAAGACAATGAAGTTCAATCTTATGTTCATTGGAACAAACAATAATGGATACTAACAACATAAAAGATAGTTCATTTGAAAGCAACCACCAAGTTTTGTAATATGATGTAAGATAGTACCTGACAGTCATCACCAAAACAACAAAAAGGATTAATAATCTACAAGCTATAGATCAAGATAATCAAAAGCACAATTATACAAGGGTTGCAACAGTCATAACATGGGGCCGTCGCTATAATCTAAGAGTCAAAGACAATTGTGAAGGAAAGAATGATGATAAGAGACAATGAGAGTCAAGCTAACATAGGACTATTTGACAAAGGCAACTTTACAAGAGGTTGCAAGACAAGTCTAAAGGCAACAAGATAATGAGCTGCATTAAAGCAAGAATAGGGTAGTCATCTTGCCAATGAAATAAAAAGATGATTTTTACTATGAAAAAATAGTCATAGTCTAAACAAATGGACAGTCCTCTAGAAGGGAAATCTTGTCTTAGAAATTTTTTTAGTTCCACCTTTAGTCAAGAAGGAACATCTTTCATATTTTTGAAAGAGGTGATTTCCATGCACAGTGGTAGTCCATAAAAGAGGGGTGGTCATCTAGTTTCAAATAATAAGGGACAATACTATCCCTTGATATCAAGAGAAAAATCCATGATGTAATACATACAACCATTAATAATGAAGTTAGTGCCCATAGATGAATGTATAGGGCAATCACCATACCTTCAAAAGAAAAATCAAAGGACAATTTTTAGATGTAAATGAGAGGCCACTAGCTCAAGATTGTACAAGTACAATCATACAATGGGAGGACAGTTCTAAGAAGAACATTCTAAAAAAAAAATGAAATCCTTAGTAATCTTCACAATCAATATTAACAATCTTCATAAGATAGCTCAATCTTCACACTAAACTAATGATGGTTATCAAAAAACAAATTCCAATGCATCTTGGTTCCATGCTCCAGAACTTGTTCATTCAATTGGTACGATGCTTCAAAATTAAGTGAGATCTAAGTGAAGGATAAGTATGATATTTAGTTACTATTAGTAGCTTTGTACCTATCCTATAAAGATGTTAAGTAGTTTTGGTAGTGTGAAAAACGGTGGTTATCAAGTACATGTGGATAAGGCTCTTAAAAGCATTTATGAAGAGGTTGAGCAATTTGGGCTTCTATGAGCAGTTAAGGGATAGGTTGGAGCTTTTGAAAGCAGTAGTTGCGAGCATTAAAAGATATTGGGGTGACTTGGACCAAAGTCGAAAGAATATAGGGGAAGTTGCAAATATCTAGGGAGCCGTTCAACCCAATTTATGGGAAATTGAGAGCACATAAGAGCATATTTAAGAGTTTTAATGATAGAAGAGGTCAAAGGAAAGCTTCTTTAGCACTCTAATACCTTTTTGGAGTAGTTTAAAGGGCTAAAAGGCAGGGATTATTGTTTTGGATGACCAAAGGAGATTGACTTATCAAAATGGAGTAAATACTTATCCTTTTCTCCTCAACACATGTTCCTATCTTCTAGTGAGTTGTTGCACAGCTATAAGGCTCATCTTTCATGCCTTTTTTCAGTTAGTTCTTGCATTTGCTTTTCTATAGGTTGTAATTTTCTAAGTTCTTCTTAACAAAAGTCACTATATTGTAACTGAAAAGCAATCAAGCATGTGACTGAATTTCTTTCATGTAATTTCAATTTTGAAGCAATGAAGACAATCTAAATTTTGGATCAATACTTGTGTAATGCTTCTTTGACATCAATTTTAGTCAATTTCTGCCTTTTATGTGGCTAATTATATGTTTTTTATTGGTTTATTTTGTTGTTTTTTATTTCAAAACCTCAAAATATGATCAAAACAAACACTTGTAAACATATTCAAGCATATTCAAATAGGTTGTAAATTGTGGAAAAACTTATTGGGATGTTTTGGTTTTGCAATTTCTCATTTTCCTTCCAAAACATCATCAATTAGTGCCCTTTTTATGAAATATTGATGGGTGATATGTTAAAATACATAGGTTGTGTAGTAGAACATATTTTTAAGCCAGTGTAAGTCCAAAACAACAAGTTATAGGTTTGAGAAAATAATTTGGTGCATCACCTAATTAGCTGTAGTTAATCATTTTCAAGCATTTTAAGTTATTTTCAATATCCTTCTTACCCTTTTCCTTCAAAATAAGTAGGATTGATCAAGTTCTAGGTGATCAAGCAAAAGGAACCAACCTTCTCTAGAGGTTCATTCTAAGTTTTAGGCAACCCAAGGGCCTAGGAATGTTCCCATGTATCAACGGGTAGCTAAGTTGATAGCTTAGCTTTAGGTATATACTTTTTTGATAACATTTTTTGGAATGCCTGCTAGGACTCTGAACTATTTTTTAGTTATTCATCAATTCACTACTATTTGGTGTGTACAACCGTTGATTTCTTCCTTTTGAGGTGTTTCCAATACATACACGACAACTCTGAAGCTCTAGTTTAGTGGAAACCAGTGTAAGAAAGCTTATGAAAAGGATACAAACAAGAGGAAGTTCCATTCCTTTTTAATATTTGCAGATGTCACCACCGAGGAGAAGTGGAAGAACAACAAAAAGAAATCTTTTTTCATCAAAAATAACTATTTTTTCATCAAAAATAGTTCAATCAACACCTCCTAGTTTTAGGACAACAATAATGAGTGCATCTATACCTTCAATTTTTGTGCCTGTCAATCCAATTCAGGCCAATCCAATGGCAAGACAGTTTGCATTTGTGCCATTTAATGGTGGCAGCCCATTAAACCTCACTCAACATGATGACATCCCACTTGCAACCTTGAAAATTTTTCCTTATTTACAAGAGAAGATCAAAGTACTCCCATTGAGCATATCAAGGATGTGGCCTCACTATGTGGAGTCCATCACATCATTGAAGAAAATGTTGCGGTTAGGTTGCTAACTGCTTCACTAAAATGGAAAACTCTTCAATGATTTAGAGGATTGGAAGTTAGCTCTATTACAACATGGGATCAATTGGGAGATGCATTAAACAAATAGTTTGAAGACAATTCTGATCACTTGTCACTAGTTGAACAAATGACTACAATCAAGAGATCTCTTTGGGAGAAAATGACGAACTTCAACTTCTGTTTCTAGAAGACATGGAATAGAATTCTTGCCACAGTAAGACCTTATGCAGAGCATGCTTTTCTTTATTATTTGAAGGCTCTTAATAGTGACATTTTTGTTATGATACAATCCATGGGAGGTATTTCTCTACCACAAGCATTTGACATTGCAGTGAGGGTTGAAAATAATCTTATCCAAGCAAGTAAGATAGCACCTAGACCACCTATTCCCATATTCCCAAAAATTCAGCCTTCCATGCCTTTACAAATACCAACTTTGGCTCCTATATCTGCTGTCCCCACATTACCAACACCAAATAATCAAACTTCTAGCCAAGAAAAGGCCACTCCTAATCCATCTTTTGAATTTCAAGAGGTGAAAGTGTTGTCACAGAGATTGCACCCGGATGCCAAGTTTAAATGCTCAACAATCTCGTGAAACATGGAAACATCTTCAAGCCAATGGGTATGATCATAATGAAGATGAATCTCTAGATTATGGGTTGGTTCCCTTAGGATTTTCTAATGAATAACTAGTTTTTTAAAGGAAAAGGGATAGAAGGAATTGAAGTGAATTGATAAAACTAAATTTGGAAATATGGTGATGCACCTAAATGATAATAAAAATTGAAGAACTACTCACAAATATTCTTAGAGAAACCATTTACATAGTTCAGAAATAGTAACTTAATCACAGAAATTTTTCTAAAGAAGGCTAAACAATTTGTAGATCAAAATGAAAATAAGCATAACTTAAGACCTGTGAGGGATGTACAATAATGAACAAGACATAACTTAAAGGTTCTGATTGTTAAAACATGTCTGTTTCATCAAATCATTCATAAAGACACTTTGCATTATTCTAAAGAGGAAAACTTGATAGATTATAAATGAAAACGATAGGAAAATTTTGCATATAGACAAAAATCTATAAATTGTAACTTGTTGATCTATACAAACTGTAAACAAAATTAGTTACAAAAACCTTCTCCAAAAGGAAAGAACTAAAAAAAAAATACCAAGTCCTTTTCAATATATATAATAGATGTCCTCAAAGAGCTAGGAGGTGGAACTAGCAGCTAACTAAAAGTGAAAATATCTCCAAATACCTCTCCCATGAGCAAAGATGAAATCCCACAAAAAGGGGATTTAGAACTAATGTAAATTGTGCTCAAACAGTTGCAAACTCATTCTATATGATCGTTGACCCAAAAAGGCTCAAATCTAAATGAAAGTTGAAGCAAAAAAACTCCAAGTATCATCAAGTGCATTTGATCACTTCATTATCACTAAAACTCAACTCTGTCTCGATCGATTGCATGAATCCTACATGGTTGACTCCTCAATGCATGAAAACAATCTTTAGTTTTACTTCTTCTTTGTTTGAATTTGCATGACTTGAGAACCTCAGTTAACTTCATCTCCTAATTTTGTATTTAATGATAAATAGTAAAGTAATTTATAAATTACTACTTTACCATTTGTTTACAATATTTGTTGGTTTCAAAATCATGCAAAAATTAGTAAAACCTAATATAATGGTATTAGTTGCAAGCTAAGTTTAAATAAAAATGAATGAACACCCTAAAAAAGGGTCGGCCAATCATATGAGGGTAAATGAAAAATCCCTAAACTCAAAAGTCTATGGCCCCATACTTCATTTCACATCATTTGCACTTAAGACTTTTTTGGGTGAAGACTTGGGGCCACCATGGATGCTTTTGGTTTGAGATTTTTGGCGATAAAATGCTCAATTCAAGCCCCTGCAAATGCAAAAAATAATGACTTTAATTGTTTTCCCTATGCATTCTATGTATAAAGGCTTCAAAAGCTCCATTATTTCTGTAAAATGAAAAACTCTTAGCATTCTAGTTGTCATTTTCATTATTTCTGAAGCCCTTCTATACTTCATGGTTGCGACTTCAATGAGATATTCTTTCTATCTTCTAAATTGAAAATAACATAAACCTTTCTTTGTTTTGCTTTCCATGAAAGAAAAATGAAACACATTTCTCTTGCACATATATTTTCCTTTATATAGAAGTGTTATTTTTGCAAATGCAGAGGTTTCTTGTATTTTAGTGGCCATCGCCTCTCCATTTCTAGGTTCCATTAAAATGAAAGCTCTTCGAGTATTAAAGCCATGGATGTATCTAAAGATGAGAGAAATTTGGTCATACTTGAGGGTTTTAAAAACATCAGGCCGTGACTTCCATTCTCTTGATTTTCCTGTGTAAATTATGTTGTTCTTTGTATTTGATGTGGAAGCTCTTATTTTCACTTTTTATTGTGATGAAAGGACATACAATCCCCTTAACCCAAGCTGGGTTTTCTTCACTCCACTATTTTCTTAGCTCTCTTTGTCTTTCCACTATGCAACATTTGTATAATTTTTATTCCCTTTAATGTTGATTCTAAGATAGCTTAAAAAAATGGAAAACTATATTTTTTTGAAGATGATACCTATTATTTGTGACTATTGTCCATCTATGATGACTGTCCATAATTCATTAATTTGGAATTTATTGTTATGTGCTTATTGTCTCTTTCTATAGTCTGCTCCTAGACGTTTTAGGTCTGCACCCTTATATTGTGTTTTTCCTATTGTTGATGCATCCTTTCATGAGAAAGTATGCCACTGAGTGTTTGATTAGCTACTAGAACCTTTGAAAATATCCTTCAATGGCTTGCAACTCACTGCCAAAAGTGATTGCTCCTTCATTACTATTGCTCCTATAGCAATGTCTACTACAATGATCATCTTTCTTTTTTATAACTTTGCTATTGCTATCTTCTTTGTCTTGGCTACTCATGGTGCTTATCTCAGGACTGCTATTTGCTTTGTATTGATGCTATCCCTCATTGAAGTTACATGAACACTGTGACTATTTTCTTCTACATGCTGCTTATGTCATTGTAATGGCTATCCTATAATAGATAAGGATTTAACATTGTTCTCCTCATTGTTCTATTGGCCTTCAACTGTTTTGATTATTGTATCTTTGATAAATGAGTGTCATGTCCCCGAAATCGGACATTTAAATATTAAGAAACATAATTAAAATAGTTAACCATCTGATATTACACAATTGTAATTGTCCAAAACAATATTATAATTATGAATGTTATAAATATTAAAGTATATAAAAATATAAAATATAAATGTAAAATAATATTATAATTGGACAATTATAATTATTATAAATACAAAATACATATTAAAATATATAAAAAGAATATACAAGAAATATAATATTATTATAATTATAATTATCAAAAGATAATATTATAATTATAGTTATCAAATAAATAACAATATAAATATAAAAATATAAAAATATAAATATTAACAACATGACATTATTATTATTATATTATAAAGAAAACTAATATATTAATTAATTGTAAATCTGAGAATTATCTAGAACAATACAAAATACAAAATATAATAATAAAAATCATAAATAAAACACCCATTAAATATAAGGAATAAACAATGTAAACATTTATAATATAAAACTATGTATAATATAACAATAATAAAATATATTAAACACACTTAAATAAAATACTTTATCAACTGCATTATAAGCATCGAAGGGACACAACCCTCCCTTTAATCGCCACCAATGAATCTTATTTAAGTGCAAACTATGAAGAAGTTGGGGGTATCGAATGAGAGAACAGAATTGCTGGGAAAGTACGGTGTTCACTATTCTCCATGGGGAACGATCTCCTATAAATATCTGATAAATAAACACGGCCAGCCCATATAAAAGATCGACTCCTTTATGATTGATTATTCAACTATCATAGAAGCTGTTTGAGGAGAGGATCCGGGTTATCATTAAGGGTTTGACCTTCCATAAGAGATACGATTAAATGAGGATGAAGGGAGATATTAAAGGAGAACTTAGTAAAGAAGAGGGGATAGAGGGAAGCATCAGAAAATAAAGGATAAGAATTGGAGGAAAGGAAAGTAAATATAGAAGGAGGGAATCATCAATGAGGTATCTATGAACTGCACTGTGAGAAATCTGATAAGGCAGTAAGCATTAAGTATAGATACTTACACATATGTATAGGTATATATTCATTTATATATATATATATATTAGTTACAATAATGATATATAGATATTTGTTAGAAGTAATGATATATGCACATTTAAATAGGATACATATATGTACCTATATACATATTCATATAGATAGATCTGATAATATATATATATATATATATATATATATAGGGGAGAGTACATAAGAATCTTTAAATAGAATATAAATATATATATGTTTTCATATAGAAATAAAGATGTATATGTACTTTGAAGTCAATTAGAAATGATGATATACATTTTTTAGACATAATATATATATATATATATATATATATATATATATATATATATATATATACATGATTGTGCAAATAATGATGCTTGCAGCAATTATTGAGCCTTACAAATAATGACTCCATTTATTCACTATGTTGTTAAAAGGGTATAATAGAATTCCATCTATGGAATCTCGAAAGATGTTTAATATCTAATGTACTTATGAAATATATTATAGAAGAATCATTCATATTGAGTGATAGGGGGGAAATGAATAATCCTTTGACAAGAATGAAATATTATTATTATCTTTGATCTTATTAGATATAATCATTGAACTTATTGATCTTTGATGCTTCTAATGTCTCTTTGAGAAACACTTTGAGTACAAGATTCAAGTCGAAGTGCTTCCATCAGAAAGGGGACATTACAATGAGGTTATTGTCTTTATGCATTTTGGCATTCATTTTTGCTTGTAACTTCAATAGATATATGATTTATTTCTTCTAATTTCATTAGCAAATTGATGCAGGAGCATCCCGAGTCAACAAATTATCCTCATCAACCAAAAATATTTGCAGTTGTAATTTTTAATTTTAGGTTGTTTTGCTTTCTATTTTTCCTCACCTCTCACAACATTCACAACTCTTGGTGTGAAGTTAGTTTTCAATCTTGGTGACCTTTTAGAATGTAATTAAGCATTTGACAGAATGTCATTGAATCTCAATTTGCATTCTAATATGAGAACAAGGAAAGACAAATAAAGAAAATGCTCATTTGAGACAAATGAAGTTGCATATTACAAATTAAATGAATGGCTATAAATAATAAATTATAGGGGAAAATGGTAGAGAAAGGACAGGAAAGAAGAGAGAAGATGAAAGGGTGCAGGCTAGGTAGCTAGCCAAACAGGAAAGAAGAATAAGTGTCATGTAGAGAGAAGAGAAGAGGACACACCGGAAAAAGACCTCTAGTTTTGATAAAAGATAGATTTCAAACTAATATGGGGACTGTGCCAGGGTGATTGGGGGGCGGGATGAAGTGTGGAAGCAATGGGGAAAGGGATGCATAGAAGGTAAAAGAGGAGGTTGCATGAGACTTGAGAGTTTGCAAAGAGGAGATAGATAACACTAGGGAGTGAAGGATGCACATAGGAATTCATATCAAATGTGTAGAAAATAAAAAGCTGGTAGAAGGTTGTGCTATATAAACCAATCGTGATGCGAAATTTTCATAAGAAGAAACAAAAAAAATAATCACGAATGAAGGTTGCTGATGAAAGGTATGGTTTGGACACACCCATAGTAGGATTACACATCTCTAACATAGGATATAAAGAAAATTAAAATATTAGATGTTGCAGAGGGAAGTTCAAGGATGACGATGCCTTGGGATAGGGAAATTTTGATTCAAATTAGAATTTTCTTTGTAATTTGATATTGACGGAATAAAATAGTTTTTTCTTCACTTTATTTGTGTAATTTAAGTTGTTAAATTGATAAATTTCCAATTGTATTTTGGATTAGCTGTGGATTTGAACGAAATTATGTAAGTCGTGAATCTGTGTAAGTGTGTAAGTTGGTTTGGGAGAATTGAAGGAGTGAGTTGGGTTTTGTCTCTGCGCCAATTGGTATTAGAGTAGGTTGTTTTGAGCATGTGGATAGAGCATCGAGAGAGAGAGGCAGTTTGCACCAGGACTTGTGAGTGTTGTGTGAATGGGTCGTCAATAGGGAGGTAGTTCACACTTAGTGGAAAGTGTGTGAAGTGGTAGTGAAGAAGCTCGTGAGAGATGTTCCAAGTGTGTGAGGAATCCTAACAGCAAGAGAAGGAGCTTGAAGCCATGATGGAATTTGTTTGGAGAGTGAGTGATTGAAGTAGAAAAAATGGGTTGGGTCATGAGGAGACTCATGTGGATACTGTTTTGGGAGCAATATTGGGATAAAGTAGAGGATGAGATGATTGAAAAGATGGGACATATAGTTTTTGAAGAAGTAGGAAAGAACGAGGTGAGGCTCGAGGAATTGTGTGAAGTGTTGAAGAAGATGATTCGAGGAAAAGAATAAAAGAGTGTTGGAAAGAGTGAGAAGAAAGTGGTAAAGAGGAATGAGAAGAAGAAAGAAGAAAGCAGCCTGAGACGGAAAGAAGGTGTAGCCCCTATCTAAGAAGTTGTAGTGAAGACATGTCAAGGAGAAGGCATGGAGAAAGAGAAAGAAAAGAAAGAAGTGAGGAGCAAAGAGGTTGCAGTAGTGGAACATGGAGAAGAAGATTTTTTCACACAATTTATAGAGGAAGAATGGATGATGAAGTCTGTTGGTGCAAAAAAGAAGGAAGAGCGAGAAATTGTAGCTGACATGGAGATGTAAGATGTTACAGTAAATATCATTGTTGCAGTTGTGAGCGAAGTTGAGGTAAATCATATTTGTGAAGTTATTTCATTTTTAGATGTGGTAGTAGAGGATGAGAGGTCAAGAGCATGTAGTAGATGTTGTGTGGTTGTCTATAGAGTTGGTTAAAGATGTTGTAGGGTATTGGTGGAGGCGGATGGTTAGAGGTAGGTTTGAACCCACGAAGGAGGAGAGGAGTGTGAAAAACATTTGGTGGAGGAGGTTGTGTTTTGGTGGAAGTGAGTCCACGAGGGGAAAGAAGAAGAGGCTGTAGTGTTATTGGAGGGAAGTGGTGCATGTTCCAACATGATGCTGGAAAAGACAAAAGAAAGATTAATTTTTAGCACTTTGACAACGAAGGATTTCTAATTGTAATGAATTGATTTCTAGATTCGATTGTGTAAAGATTTTTTGCATCAATGTTTCAGATGTTTCTCCTTATGCTCTTTCTTTCATCTTGATGATGGATCATGGAGTGTGATCCAAAATGTTGATGCAAAAAATCTATACACAATCGAATCCATAAATCAATTCATTATAATTAACATGGATTGTAGAAAATTGATATCATTAAGTGAAGGAGTTTGTTGCAGGTTGATGGTAACCTAGAAGGGTAGTGCAGCTATGCAACTCCACCATTGTGATCCTCTATTCACAATCTTTCTACCCAATGTGTCTTATGCAGGAGCATCACGGGTTAACAAATTATCCTCATCAACCGAAAGGATTTGTAGTTGTAATTTTTAATTTTGGGTTGTTTTGGTTTTCCTTTTTCCTGACCTCTCACAACATTCACAACTCTTGGTGTGAAGTTAGTTTTCAATCTCAGTGACCTTTAAGAATATAATTAAGAGTTTTACATAATGTCATTGAATCTAAATTTGCATTCTAATATGATGAACCATATATTTTAATAAGTGTGAGATACTATGTCTCTTTTGCTCAATTAGGGTCTTTCACCTAAAGGAAAGAGATAGATCCCACACCACAAATCTAGGTGGTTCTCTCAAACTAAGGAATGCATGATATAATTATGACTAAATGCAATGATATAAATGAATCTAATTGATAAAATGGATTGATTATTAATGCAAAACCAATGAAATGTAGATTGTTTGAAAACACATCATGATATGCAAAAAACACCTGAAAATGAATGTAAATTGCAACAAAAATGGATGAAACTAAAAGTGTGCACTTGAGATCTTGATGAAGATTGGAAATGACTTCTGAAATGTTGTTGATCCTTATTTTTATCCTAATAGGACTCATTCACTTCTGGGTGAATCAGTCCTAGTTATGGGAAACTGTTCTAGAGCTTGTTTCAGACAAATGGGTATTGAAAAATATAGAAAACCAAAATTAATCATGGAAGTGGGACTCATTCAACACCCATGGTGAATGAGTCCAATTTTGAATTTTTGAAGATTCAAAGGTGGAAACAAGAGCCTTTGGTTTGCACTTTATGCTTCTCTAAGTGTCGGGTTCTGAAACTGTCAAATTCGGGTTTGAAAATGCCTTTTTGTTGATATTTTTCCTTATCCAATGAAGAGATGACTTGAATTTTTTTTTAACTTTATCTTCAATGATTTCCAAGCCTCCAAGATGCCTAAATCTACAAACACACAAGACACGAGAGAGCAATGTTGAATGTTAGGGTATGGGGGTTTACCTTGGTCAAACCCCTTTGTAGGTAATTAAACCAAAATGATGAAATAATATAATGAAGCATGAAATATTGGATTAAATACCTTTACATGATGTTTGATCTTGAATTTCTATAGCAATGGAGGAATATTTTTCCCTTGAATGTCTTTTGAAGCTTTCTTGATGACCTAGAGTGATAAAACCCTAACTTGCTTGACTTGAGAAAGAAGATAAGTGATGAATGAGTTGTGAATGAGTTAAGAGATTATGAAATAGGGCTTAGAGACTTGATTTTATAGGAAATTCACCTTATTTTCCCATTAATTAGATCCCCAAGGTCGACATGAAGAAAAATAAAACTTAAATTCCAAAATTTTCTACTCAAAAGTCAAAAAAGGTCCAAATAGGACTCATTCACCACCTTGGGTGAATCAGTCCCACCTGGAAAGAATTCATTCACCACAGGTGGTGAATTAGTCCTAGTGGGGCCCATTTTCCAGCTAGATTGCTAGGAAGTAAGGAAATAAGGTTTATATGATGACTTAGTTGGTTATTTCATCAAATTATGCCTTGAGATGCACAATATGGGGTAATAGGGGCCTATTAGTGATGATGTAAAGGTAAATTAGGGCTTGGGACATATAATTCAATGTGAAAATGCGATTAAATACACTTTATAACACTAAAATGAGGTCCACATAGCCTAGAAAGGAACAACATCCAATGTGAATGTGTAAATCACATTACAACACTAGATTAAAGTTAAGTTTATTTTACAAGCCTTCTAGATTAATGTGAGAATGTATTTAAATACATTTTATAATGTTGAATTAGGGAGAAATGGGTTTATTAAGTCTAGAAAAGCATGAAAGTTTTTTACAATACTTTACAACACCTTCACAAGATGATACATTTTATTCAATTTGTAAGGGTCCAAGACCTAATGTGGATGTGTAAAACACCTCACAACACTAAATGAAGACCTCCTTAAGTCCAATTTATCATCAACTATTCTCCAAATCAAGTAAGTTTCCTTTTTTCTATGATACATATGAGAACAGGGAAAGATAAATAAAGGAAATGCTCATATGAGACAAATGAAGATGCATATTACAATTAAATGAATGGATATAAAATAATAAATTACAGGGGAGAATGGCGAAGAAAAGACATGCAAGAAGAGAGAATTTGAAAGGGCTCAGGCTAGGTAGGCAGCCAAACATGAAAGAAAAAGAACCACCCTATAGAGAGAAAAGAAGAGGTAGTGTAGGAAAAAGACCTCTAGTTTTGATAAAAGGTAGATTTCAAACTAATATGGGGACCACGCCAAGGTGATTGGGGGGTTGTGTGAAGTGAAGAAATTAGTGGGGAAAGGGTTGCATAGAAGGTAAAAGAGGAGGTTGCATGAGACTTGAGAGTCTGCAAAGAGGAGATAGGCAGTGCTAGGGAGTAAAGGATGCACATAGGAATTCATATCAAATGTGCAAAAAATAAAAATCTAGAAGGTTGTGATATATAAACCAATAGTGTTGAGAAATTTCCATAAAAAGAAACAAAGAAAACAATGACGGATTAAGGTTTTTGATGAAAGGTATGGTTTAGATGCACCCATAGTGGCAATGCACATCCTCTGACAGAGGATATAAAGAAAATAAAAAAAATAGATGTTGCAAAGGGAAGTTTAAGGAGGATGATGCCTTGGGATAGGGAAATTATGATTCAAATTAGAATTTTCTTTGTAATTTGATATTGATGGAATAAAATAGTTTTTTCTCCGCTTTCTTTGTGTAATTTAAGTTGTTAACTTGATAAATTTCCAATTGGATCTCGAATTAGTTGTGGAGTTGAAAGTTTTGAATTTGTGTGTGTAATATGGTTTGGGAGAATTGAAGGAATGAGTTGGGTTTTGTCTCTACATCACAAATTGAGAAAGCATCCTTTATCCGTTTGACATGATGAAGACTGTATTGCCTTAAGACATGCTTCTTTACAGTTACTATGATGAATGCTTATTGAAATGTAAATAGATGGCTATTATGACTCACTAATATGCAATGATGAAAATAAACCATTACTAATCTCTTGTAAACGAGATGATGTAGTATGTTGGGCTCAACCCTTGTGGGATCCCATTATCCTCCACATACTATAATGTTTGAATGAGATGAACCATGAAATGAAAGATGAACTTGTACCTGCACAATGAGAAAACTAGTTAGAAAAAATAGTGAAGTTCAATGCTCTTTCTGATGATTTGACTCTCATTTGATGATATGATTTGGTTCTTTTTCATTTATCTAATAATGTCTCAATTGATTTAATACATCATATTTGTAAGTTATATGTCTATTGGTGAAACATATGATGATATTTCATGTCCTGAGATCTAACAAAGTCTTTCAATCATCTGTAGGTACATCTGTAGATTAGGAACAAGAGGAGTTGAAGATAGGAGGATCAAGCTAAATATAGATTGACCGACATCAACATCAACCCTTAAGGAAATGGCGGATGTGATATCTTCTCATGTGTTTTTCCTTTACTTTATCTTCAGATGTATAACTTATATACGTTGTATTAATTCAATTCAGTTATTCCCACGGCTTGTGTGGGATATTTAAGCGTTCTTGTGATAGTAATGAATGAAACAACAACATCGTATACATTTTCACTTTCAAAATGAATGAAATACAACAATATCATGCAATTCATATAATCTCATTATGTTATAAATCATTGCATAATAAAAACTAAACTCCACTTGAAACTTTAAATGAAAATGGTTAGGATTAGTAGAAATTTATTGGAGTACCTTTCACCTTAGATGTAACAACTATTTCAGCTATACCAAATTGAGTTGTAGGTGAAATTTTGGTAACATTTCTAGCGATTTCTTCTAAATGCTTTCTTGCTAAGCATGCTAGACCAATTAACTAAATAATCCATTGGGAATGGAGTCAAATTATACCCTCCTTAAACTCATAAAACCATTGTAACTCAACTGTTAGGAACTATACAACAGCAAAACAAAACAAAAAAAACCTGGCACTGTTTAAGACATGGCCAACAAATAATGCATCTACACTTATTGAAAAAAAAAATAGAACTAAAAATAAATGTGCTTATAGCACTTAGAGGAATGAAACTATAGCTAACTAAACTGAAACTAAACTACCTTACCCTAACCAAACAACTATGAAAGTCTCTAACAAATCCATTTACTATTTGGTTAAAGTAGATACCCTTTCTCAACAAAGAGCACTAATTTACATGCTTATGAACAACTGAAACTAGATGAAGCACAAAAAGATACTCAATAAACTACTAAAATGTTTCATAAAGAATGTAGAAAAACTCACTAATCCTTTGAATATGACCAACCATGTTGGTTTGAAGTGAATGGACAAGTTGAATTTGTTTTCCTTTTACTAAAACTTCATCAAGTATGCTTGGAATCCTAATCCTAGAAAGATGCCTGACTGGGCATCATTTTGAGATGATAAACTGATAATTATTTTTGCTAGCTTCTCCTTTGTCAATTGTTTTTTCAAGCACAACCTCTTTGATCACTTGATTGTGTTGATCACAAACCTTTTCCTTGAAAGATGCTAAGTTATCAACAATTATAGAGCAAAAATTTTCAATGATAGTTGAGAATAAATCCTCTTCATGAACAATTTATAATGCAATGCATGCTCTAACTTATCGTCATGATGGTTTTCAAAGCTCATACCTTCAAAACCTATGATTTGTTGCCTTTCTTAGTCTACTTGAACAACCTTTTCTTGTGATTTGACCTCTTGACCTTCCAAATCATGACTATCCTCATTTGTTTATTCTTGAATTTGCACTTTGCCTAACTGATTCCCTTCATCCTATTGCTTGAAATTGGGCATTGATGTTAGTTGAATCAAGCATTGCTCATTTTTATGTACAAATCTTGGGAGTTCATCAAATAAATCAACAAAGATCTGGACTTGAACATCCTTTTCTACCTCAACAACCCGTTGTTCCCGATTTCTTCTTCAAAAGATGGAATTATAGAGTCTAAACTTGAAACAATTACCTCAAGCTCATCCCAAAATGAGTGCTCTTCATTCTAATTTTCATTTTGTTGTGAAATAGGATTGTCTAGTACCTTATTGCGGCCTTGTTGAGGGGTTAGAACTTCAAAATTTTGAACCCTTTCTTAATGTTCTGAGGCTAATACTACTATGATGCGAGACTCTTCTTGCTCATCATCAACAAAACATAGAAGTTTGTTAATCATATCAGTTATATCATAAGAAAATTCAGTGTTTTCTTGATCTAAACCTTGTTGATTTTTAACTACAACCTCCTCTATTTCTTGAAGTAAATCTGATTTACCATTTTCATCCTCTTGTACACACATAACAAGTAAAAGATCTATTTTTTCCCCTACAAACACCCCCTTTTCTTGATCTACAACCTGATTATCTTGAGAAATCAAGATATTAATGGATTCATCTATGGATGGGGGGATTGTGTCTAAACAAGAAACCTAATTTTGTTGAGGTTCTTGAGGATGCACAAACTTGGGGAAAGGTTGCTCTTGAAGGATTGAAGGCTAAACCTACTCAAGAATAGATTCTTCTTGTATGAAGCATAGTGTATTGAACATAGGAATACCTTCTCCAAAAAATGGGTTTGGAAAACTAATAGTTGGGCTATCTTTTTTTTCAATAACAAGCTCTTGAAATGAAGGGAATCTCATAAAACCTAGAATTTCAAGATTGGAAGACATAGGAGACTCACCTTGACTAAAACTTGGAATTCTAACCTTGGGAACCTCCTATTTGGTAAGTTTTAGCCTCATTTATGCATCTTTTGTAGCAAGCTATTGAGTGAGATTCTCCTTAAATTGCCTCTTTTGAGCTACCAACTCTTTTGCAAACTGCCTACCTTGTGCCTCCAATTCTTGCCTATGAAGTTGAGCTTTATGAGCCAATTCGTCTTGCTACATATTATATTCATTTTCTCTTTTGATTTCTGATATCTATCTTTGATAATCCAAAGCAATCTTCTGAATGGTCATGTTATTCTCATACTAAGGCTAATCAAGAGAAAAAACATACTAATTTGGATCAAAATAGTCTTTTTGGGATTGGTTGTGAGCACAAGTATGCTTCCATGAAGGCTGAGTAGGGGTGGGTGGGAGGTAAGCATGTTGAGCATGTTGATTTAATGTTTTTGTGTAAGAATTTGAATCAAAACCAACATTGTGATTATTTAGGTGTGATTGATAAGAGGGTTCATGGAAAAAAATTTCATTGTATGGTTGTGGGTATTCATATTATCCATGAAAATTTGACATTTCTACTCATATAAAGAATTGGAAATGAGAATAAAAGATTTATTTTTGAAGCATACCAACACTTGATCTATTAAAACTAGTAGATTTGTACCCTGAGTCACCAGGTATGTGTGTAGATCCTGCCTGCAAAGGTTGTAAATACTAATTTTAACACCAAAAATTAGAATTATGTGGAGAATCTTTGAACTAGGAGAGTTCAAAGAGTCCCATCAAGTGTGCCAAAAAAATTTGTCATGGAGATTGCACTCGAATTCCAAGTTTAAATGCTCAACAATCTCGTGAAACATGGAGACATCTTCAAGCCTATGGGTATGCTCATAGCAAAGATGAATCTCCAAATTATGGGTGTTGGCCTCCTACAATGATTTAACAACTAAGCCCTTACAACTATGATTTAGAGATTGGACATCTAATCTGAATAGCTATCTCAATCATCATGAAGGTGCATTTAACTTGTCAACCCAGGGACGTAGACTTGAAATGGGTTAGCACAGTATGTGCACTAGGAATCCATAGTAGCCATATTCATTATACAACTAAGAAATACATAATGTTGAAATTAAATTGCTTGGAAAGAAATAACATAAGTGTTGAGCATCAACCAATAACTATACTAAGCTAAAATGCATGACAAAAATGAAAATTTGAGCAAATAGATAGGAAACTACTATGTCTACTTTGGCTATAAGAATAGTCACAAAATGGAATTCTAGTGGCTACAGGAATAAATAGTGTCAGATTATTAACTAATTGATGAGCATAAAGTACTAACTAAACTAAAGGATGGAATGCTCAGCAAGTGGGCCCCTTTGGATGAGTATCCCTTAAGAAAAATGTAAACTCAGATGCACAAACTTATAACATCATTTTATTCATTGGACAACAGGAGTACAATCAAGCAACATAACTATATTACTATAAAACTAAGAATGTGAATACAACATCAGATTGATCAACCTTCTAAGAAGGAGCATTTGAGTCTTATTTATAGGAAGAAAAACTATTAACTAACTACCTAGCAAGGTGGTCAACTCCAGCAGATTAGGAGGACGCCGCTTTAGGGAAAGCATAAAAAGTGGAGAGGAGGTTATGCATGCATGGAATCTAGTCAACCCAGTTTCCCTTAACACAGATCTAGCATAACAATAGCTTCTATATTCGCTCAAAAAACTATTAAGACCATTTACAAGGCAGTTACAATTCTTTGATTTGAACTAGGAATATCCCTCCAAAGAGAGTCTTCCCTCCATTGACCTTTGAATGATCACCTTGTTGGCCTTTATGGAAAATGACCAACTGGAAAAATATTCCTCAATTTTGTAAGCTCTAATTATATCTACATAACAATGTTAGTACGCACAACAATTGCACATTTTTAACTATCTTAAAGTAACATTCATTAATCCACATGTAAAATTAAGATAGATAATTCATATAGCATGTTAGTGTCATTTAAAGGTTACAAAATAAGCTTATGCCCAATGTCTATGGTTTTGAGGAAATATCATAAAAAGGTCAACATCCAAGTATCAAGGTTTATGACAACTATAGCAAATGGATGGGCATGTGTGTGATCATGGTATGCCAAACGTGCCCTAAGTGGCAAAAATTTAAAAATTAAAAAAATCGCTGTGAGGCAACTTGACATAAATATTTGAATAAGTTATATATATTATTTCAAAAATATGTAAGAATAGAATTTGTAGAAAATTGAATGTAGTTTCTAAAATACTAGGTTTATTTAAAATAAATAAAATATATTTGGTGAAAATTTGAAATTTCAATGCAAGAGTACTTAAATTTCAGGGAAAAATAAGAAGTAGGTGTATGTCCAATCCAACCATAATAAAATGATAATATTTTTGTAAGATTTTATATATAAGTAGAGGACTCATGTCCGATGTGATGCATATTTTTTGTAATTTTTTTCCAAGTAAATAATTAATTATGAATTTTTATTACAAATTTTAGAAAATATAAAACTCGTCTGTCTCCACACCTTAACTTAGTCAAAAATTCATGAAATTTATTTTTATTTTTAATCCTATAGTATGTAAAGCATAGAATGTGACGATGTTTTGGATTCAAAAATATGATACCGCTTGAAAGTTATAGATGTTTTTCAATCAGCCTATCGATTAGGACTTTAGTCGTAATTCTAATAGAAAATGAATAATAATTATTTATTAAATTCAAATTAAATCATAATTTATATTTTTGGAAAGCTGAGAATCTCCTCTAAAACCCTCTTTTCATTTCATTAATTTTGGGTGAAAAAAAAGTCATCAGCCACATACCCTACAAATATTGCCACTTTTTGGCATACCATGATCCTGCACATACCCGTGATATTAAATTCTATCAAAATTGAGCCAAAAACTAGACTCATCACTCCCCCTAACCTAAGGCTTTGTTAGTCCTCCAACAAAGGAAGGGTTGTTCTTTTGCTTAGTTAATACCCTAAAATTTGCAGTTTCCAATTGTCTTACATCAGTTCTTACAGTGCATGAATTAGGGTCCTAATAGAACCCTTGCTTGTTGTCCAACCTACTCCATCTTTTTCTCTCTGCAGCTATATCATATTGATAATACCCAAAATTTTGCACAAGCCATAATAGGATAGGTGGCTGAAAAGTTAATGGAAGTCAAAATTGTCCCTTTGTCCTTCCAATCTGTATATATCTATCAACCCTCTTGCATGTTACAACATAGTTCTACAGAGAGTGAGGCTCAACTTCTTTTAACTCATCATTCAAACTATTCCACCTTTCCGACAAATGTCCCATTACAGATTCCCCTATGGTTTTTGTTACCTTCTCATATTCTTTATAAATCGCTTCTCTCTTAGGTAGGATCCTACTACTATAGCTTGGTCAATAAAGAATTATGTGCCAATCCTTAAAATTTCTCCTGGATTTCTAGATTCAGCCCTAATGGGGAAGGGAGTGTTGGATTCTATTTACCTATACGTCTTGAATTGTTGTCCCCAACTAATTTCATTTTGTATCTAGGACATAAATGCCCTTAATTGGACATCCCCAACATACAAAAATGGATTCCAATCATGATCTTGGGACACAACATAATTATGCAAATAGAATTCACACAACAAATTCTTATTTCAGGAGGAACAATCTGATAAGCCTAGAAAAATTCAAGAGGAATCTCAATGGAAGGATTCAAACCTGAAATAATCCTTGCTAGTTTAAAAGAAAGATTCTTCTCCTTCAAATATAGAGCACAGACCCTTGGAGGAGTCCTGCACTCTAATATATAAGGTATTAAGGCTGCTATATTTTCCACCTTCTCCTTCAAAGCAACATTTTTTGTATTTTTCTCTTCAATATCTTCATCTTTCTTTTTAATTTCCTCTTTCAGCCTGCATTTCTCCTTTTTCCATTCTTCTTCCCTCCTTTGTATCTCATTCCATAAGTTCATGGCTACCATATGCATTGAAAAATCAAAGGGCTTATATATTACTACCAAAAAATTTCCTAGCATTGATGCTTGCTCTTCATATGGCCCCAGCTGTAGGGATTCTTGTTCTTGTTGCAGGAGCTCTTGCTCTTGCTCTTGTTGCAGGAGCTCCTAATTCTCCTCATACTCTTTACTTTCAACTTTTTTTGCAATGGTAGTGTAGACACCCAAATTTGATCACTCCCATATGATCAAATTTACCTCTTTATTCATCAATTATGTCAATATTAATTAATTTAATTAATATTACACTTCCCACATAAGATTCTTAAAGTATTTAATTTAACAATTAAACACTTTATCTGGTACCTTTCTCCTCTCTAAATTAAATAAATACACCAATTTATTTAATTTAGTCATTTTAATCTTTTTGAATTAAAAATCAATTTAAAATTCCTCTTTTCTCTCTCCTTGTCACATCCTCCATAATCCATCTCTAATTTGGATTAATTTAATTAATTCATAATTAGGATGTGCATCCTCTTAATCAAAGATTAATGTCACATCCTCCTACATTTGCCACTTGTCTCTAATCTTCTATTAATTATCATAATCAAGTATTTGCACAACCTTAATCAGAGTCATTAGCCATTTTTAGTACCACATTTTGGTCAATCCTTCCATTTGCCTTTCTTGGCATTGACCCTCTTTCCTATGTGAATTTTTAATTCACTTTTATTCATCCTAGGTCTCTCTCCTCCCCATGTGAATTTTTAATTCACATTTTATCCTTCCAAGGCTTCTAGAATATTTGACTTGTCACCTCATGCACATGTGACCAATTCCCACCTTTTTGGAGACCCTCTATTATCCATGAGATTCTCCTATGAATGTGAATTTTTAATTTACATTTATTTCTCCAACCACTTTCTCTTTTCCCATGGAGATTTTTGAGGAATTCCAAAATTCTTCAAATGTCATTTTCACTCTCACTTGGGGACAAGAAGTTCCTTTTTGAAGAAATCTTCTCACTCCCCAAGGTACTTGGAAGGTACTTGTCCTTCCTCCACATCATGTACCTCCCTTCCACATCACCTACACATCATCCTACCTTTATCCATTTCACATTCCACATGTCAAAATGTGAGGGCTTGTGAGTCCTCAACTCACCTTAGCCCTTCATCTTGACCTTGTTGGATAAATCCCAACCATTGAATTCTCTAGAGAATTCAAGTTTCTCTATAAATACCCCATCCTCTAAGGCATTTCTAACACTTAGTAATTTTGCAACTAAATACTACCATTTTGTGCACTCATCTAGCCATCAATCTCATCCATTTGCATCTACATTCAAACATATAGTTAAATCCTGCATTTAGTCATTTCAAGAGCCATCAAAGAGAATACAAACCAAATCAAAATCAAGGTCCAACCAAGGAGTTTCAGCTGCAAAAGGGAGGTATATCTACTTGCAATCATTTTAAATTCTTTCTCTTTGCATTTTCCAAATTTCTTAGGCTAATCTTGAGGTGTTTCTTCATGTTTCTCCATTGCATTTTAATTGCTTAGAATAGGTTAAACATTTTGATATCACATTTCTGGCATGCCAGGTGGGACCCACAAGCGGGTTCCTATATTTCACGTTTGCTGTTGTTGAGCTTTTTGAAGGATTATGTCGCAAAA
>VDFB02033333.1:0-22802 GCA_007258455.2 Sequoia sempervirens
AAAATGATACTCCACTTTGGCTTTATGTAGCTCTCAAAAATAAACAAAAAAAAAGTGATTGTAATCATATCATGACAACCATATTTTTGATAATATGTAAAAACTGAAAGAATGAATATTATATGTTAATGAATGAATGTGAATATGTTAATTAATGAATGTTATATGTTAATGAATGAATGTTATATGTTATTAATGGATGAATGAAAGTTATATGTTATTAATGGATGAATGAATGAATGTTATATGTTATTAATGGATGAATCAATGATTAATGTTATATGATTGGGTTTGGGGAATTGATAGTGATGTGAGGGGGGGAGGGGCCAAATGAGCTTCCACTGTCATGTGGTTGATCCTGTTAAGTAGAGAATATTAAACTATTCTCGAAACAAAGAGAAGCTCAATAAGGTAATGCACTTTTCAATATAAGAAATGCATCGTTTGAAGCATCAAACCAATATGCAGTCTGTATTTATGACCAGTCGTCAGTCTCCGCAATGGTACATTTCCACGAATATTTTTTTTTTATAAAAGAATTGATGATTCGTTGCAATTTCGACGAAAACAACCGGCGAATCAACAAAAAGGCTTGACGAAGTTTCTATATCTATGACGAAGATTTCGTCGTAGCTGCCCGCAACTTTCGTCGCAATTGCGATGAAATTTTGGCGTAGACACCAAGCCACTCCTTGCCCATTTCGTCGCACGTTCGATGCACTTTTTGGTGTTCTTCCGACGCTACTCCTTGCTAATTTCGTCGCAAAGTCGATGAACTCTTGGTGTTGTTTCGACGCTACTACTTGCCTATTTCGTCGCACATTCGATGAAATTTTGGTGTTGTTTCTACGCTACTCCTTGCCCATTTCATCACAATGGCAATGAACATCTGCTGTTATTTTGATGCTACTGCTTTCCCATTACGTCGAACTAGCGATGAACTTCTGGTGTAATTCGTCGGTGGATACACAAAGTTTTCATCGATAGTCCGACGTAATCTCGAAACATTTCATGATGCCGTCGACCGACGATTCTTTGCCGTTATTTCGACGTTTGATTCGTTGTCGGCCTTTCGACGAAAAAATAGCAACGAAAAGATTTTCACCATTGCGTCGCTCTTCCGACAAAGATGTGTTGAACTGCCGATGAATGGCCATCGGAAAATGGTGTCAAATTCAGTAGTGAACCCACCCAAGATCAAGGAATTTCTAGGAACATGACTTGAACTCAAAGGAGATGACATTCATAGTGGAGTTCAACCACATGAGGTGGGGAAAAGTATCTACCAAACCCTTCTCAATATCATAAGACATCCAATACTTCTCCTTATAAAAATTTCCCAACTTCAAGATAGTTGTTTCCACCTTGTCCCAAATCCTTAGTCTTTTGAGGTCTTGAAAAATCCTCCTACTTATTTCAAGCCATATATTCTACACAACCAAAGCTAGGAAAAATTCCCATATCAATTTCAACCCTTGAATCTTAATATCTATAGCCTATCAGACTAGAAGGTGAGATATTTTAGGAGGGGTGGCCTAGCACAACCCTTTATGACCCAAAAACTAGTGTCATAGTTCCATAGCATAGTCATAGTGCAAAAAAGGTGATTGTTACTTTCTTCTTGTGATTTACACATCACACATTTAATGGGATAGACCAACTAAGTTTATATAAATAGTACCAAGTGAGAGTGTGATGGTTAACTTCCACCCACATAAAAGTGTTTTCCTTGAGAAATCACCTACACGAATAGATAATACTTTTGGGGAATGAAGAGAAAATATCATTCATCCTAAAGATATGATGGTTCATAACTCACCATAATCTTGCCACTACCATGGTATTTCCATGAAAAAGATTCATCATTACCTTGTAAAGAAATAGGCCAATTAAAAATCCTATCCTATAGAGAGGAGAAAACATCATCAAGCTCGATAATGGGGGTAGAGAGGACTATCCATTCAATCTTATTGCTTGAATTATACTAATAAATTTTCACCAAATAACCTATACTATCTTCAAAATGAGAGGCTAGAGGATTAAACTTTTGTATATCCACTAAGGCCAAATCCTTAAGCCAAATTTCTCATCAAAAATTAACCTCTTCCCCCTTTCCAAGCCTCCATATAATATGCAACCTAATGAGTTTGCAACAAATTCTTAGGAAAATCCATCTATTAGACCCAAGAAGGAGGAGATCAATAAATAAAATATTTTCCAATCCTATATTTAGGTATTTATATTGAATAATCTTACTCCATAACCTAGCATTTTCCTCATAAATTATCTATATAGGCTTGAATTTAAGGCTTTGTTCATCCATTTACAATGTATAAAGCCCAAGCCTTCATCCTTTTGGGTTGGCACACATCATCCCATTTGATTGAGCTATACTTATGATTGGACTCATTTCCACACCAAAGAAATATTCTATAAGAAGCCTCCAACACCTTGGCCACTTTACTAAGGATTTGAAATATTGGTATCAAATAAATTAGAATAGCAATGAGGGAGGTCTTGATAAGTCTAATTTTGGATGTAAGGGAGAACCATTTTCTAGGAAGCCATCTTGGATCTTTAAATCATTGCTTTCCACTATAGATCAAAGGTTCTTCTATCCATAAGTGGAATCCCAAGATACTTACTAGGAAGTTTGTTAACCAAAAAATCCAAAATGTGTAGCACCTCCAAAATTTTCATACAATGGTCCTTAAGAAAGAAAATCTTGGTTTTTTTGGGGTTCGCTTTTTGAACAACCTTCTCATAAAGCAACACAATATTCTTTATCACCCTTACCTTTGAGTGATATTTCTAACCTTACTAAAAACCCACAACCCCTTCAAATTCACCTATCCACTTCAACCCTTAATGCCCCACCTAAAACCTCCACTATAATGAGAAAAATAAAAGGGGGCAGAGCATCACCTTTCCTCAAACCCCATTTATCTTGGAAAATATCAATAGAGGATCCATTAAGTAGAATGGAAAAAAAAAAAGAGGAAATGAAACTATATATCCATTTACACTAGTCTTTGTTGAAGATAATTTTTTTATGACCTTTATCAATAAATCCCAAGAAATTCATCACAAGCCTTATTCATATTGAGTTTGAGAATCATACACTCTTTCTTGTTCAATTTTATGGAATGAATGGTATCATGAGAAATGAAAATTCCATCCAAAATTTGTCTTCCCTTCAAAAATTTATTCTTCTCCTCCAATATGAACCCCTTTAAGAATTTTTTAAGTCTAGAAGCGTTAGTAACAATTTTCAAAACTATGTTGCAAAGAGTGATCATGTGTTTGTATTCATCAAAGTATTTGGGGATCTTGCTCTTTTGAATGAGAACTATGAAGATGGAGTTCCAAACCTTTATCATGGTCCTTTTGGTTATGTATTCTTTTTCCACATTTTAGTTCCCCATTCTATATTTAATAGTTTCTAAATATTTGTGAGATCTTATAATCAAAATTGTTGAGAGGTTGGCCTACAAATGAGAGATATCCAAAGATCAATCTCTTGTGTTTTTAGCTCTACAAGACCAAGGTGGGTATACCTTTAAAATAAAATAGTTAAAAAACATTTTTAGCAATTGCATCACAATGCATAGAAGATGCAAAGAATTCAAATGTTAAATATAAGGATTTATCAAATTATGAGAGTGACTAATTCATTCCTTGTGACTTTGATAGTTGTGTATGAAAAAGTAAAATACTTAAGAAGAAGTTATCAATTGAGGATTTTTTTTATTTTAGTAATGTTTTGTGTTGGGAGGAGGATTCAAAATATGGATAAATTTGTATTGTTGTCTTACAATGATATGACTAGAAAATGGCTTATACAAATTGCATCCTACTCAATAATCCACTTATAACACCAATATTTCTCATTATTACCTACAATTATATTGTCCTTTGAACAAGGACTAAAATGGAAAAAAAGTCAAACACAACAAATGTGTGAAGAAACTTATGAGGTCATGGCTATTTATTTCAAAGAAATAATAGATTACAAAAATGGAGATGACAATGAATTTTGTAGCATGTATTCATATAATTTCATCAAGAAACAAAGTACTACAACAAAATTTGACATAGACACAAAAAACACCATATTTATTATTACAAACTCAATACAAATTTTTCAACCTACATCTTTCCAATCTCTCTTACAATGAAGATACATTCCTTTTATAAGAGAAACATTTGTGAGAACCCATGGTTGGGTGAAACATGCCACTTTATAACAACTTGATAAATCATTGTGAAACTGAATAGATGCAAATACACGTGAATTTCTTGAGAGTGATTCAAAAGGCCCTATTGTAAGTCATTTGAAGAATTAGAGAGAGATAAATTATACTTGATCCTCCCAAGATGAAGAGTATCTTACATCTTTCTTTAACACAAAGCTTGGGAATAAATGTGTACAAGGCCCACACTTGATTGCTCATACTGCGACATCAACCTTTGAAGACATATGTGACATGCACTGGATGAGAAGATGCTACAAATCACAACACAACAATCAGAGTAGTCAACATGGAGCTTGCATGAGATCACCCTACCAAATATATATTTCATATTGGTCAGCTAGAGTTGAAAGAAGAAGAAGTCCAAAATAGGAGGATATCATTTGCTTCCATACCCCAGCAACTATCCCAAATAAAATTAACATTCCTAATTAGGGGTTGCTCATTGAGATCCAACACATTATTAACACCTGCCAAGCTGAACAAGAGAACATTGTAGGCTTCAATGTAGGAATTGGAAAGTATTATTTTCCCTGTGAGTCTTGTCGAGTAAGAAAATTCACCCACATGAAAAAATGGGAAAGAACAATTCCCTCTTTCCAAGTGAATTCATCATACTCCATCAGAAGTGAATGTTTGAGCATGAATTTATGCTTTGGAAAAAATAAACTAGGATTTCCTCATTTCCAATTCCACCCATTCTTAAAATAATTCCTTGACATCTTCCTCATAATTTACATAGTTGTAAGAAAGAGAAAAGAGAATAAACCTAGAAGAACTAAGAAACCATTGCATAAAATTTTAAGAATTCCAACTAATAATTAACCCTCCCTAATAAATATTTTTTTGATTGTGATTTACCATAAACACATGGTCTCCTTTTATAACTAAAAAATGGGATTAATTATGCCTTCAATTAAACTCTTAATTGTGATTACTCCATTGTAAGCATTCCTTCTATCAAAGTGTGGCATCATTAATCATATTCTACACCTTGAAATACTTGCTTAGACACTTCAAATATTTTTTATATAATTTAGATGGCGTGAAGAATTTATGTCACACAAGAATTATGAATACTTTTTCCATCCATGTAGAATATTCTACATTTTATGGCTACTTGTGCTCAAGAATTATTGTCCACTTATTTTGGCAGACCAAGTACCTTGAATCAAGGAATACTTTTGTTTCATAATAAAAATTTCCAATCCTAATTATAATTTTAGCAAGCCATCCAACTTTGCATTACATAGGATTGGGTGGTCTATTTTATCTTCTTGAGTGATTGATGTGACCAACGCATAGTTATGCTATAGAATTCTTCTTTCTAATCAGCTAATGATTTCATCCTGCCACCATCATTAAGCACTAAAGGTAAAAAATAATCCTCAAGGGCCTTAAAATTACTCAATTTATCCTTGAGTGTCAAATCAAATATGCCTTGAAATACATAAATGTCATTGAAGAGTCCAATGACCTCATGAGTACTTGATATTTCCTTAGGGGCATTTAGATTGTATATTGCATACCCTAGAATGGTACTAATAGTCAACATATGTGGAATCCTAGACTCAATATTTTCCTTAATGTTGACTCACTTATGACTTGGCTATCTTGGGCCTTTCTCAGATTGTTGTAGCAAGCCCAAACATCATCAACTTCGTGTAGAAGGCAAGTTATTTTGTGGCTTAAAATATTATTAACTAATTCAATGTCTTTCTTTCCTTGACCTCTTGCCCTAGCTTCTCTATCTTGACTCTTTTTTATTTTTTCCTTCAAATTTGTAATTAGCAACATTAATGTATCCTTGAATTATTGGGACATATACCTTGGAGTACTTGGAGGAGTTGCGAGTTTTGTTGCAATGTATTTGGGTGGAGTAACCCTTAACTTGAACTTGTTATATTCATGTAGTATATTAATATGATCCTTTTGAAATTTGTCATAATTTTCTTGTAATTTCTTAATTGTTGCTTCTCTAAATAGACTTTGTGCTAACTACTAGAGATGTAGCCTGAGTTGTAGTAGTATCACTTAATCTCCTCACAATTAAATTTCATGTGAGTTCATTTATGTCCCTAGCCATCTCTGGCTTATCATGCTCAAGAACCATTGCCCATATGGCTAAAGTTTCATATTTAGTACTGAAACTAGACCCAAAGTATAATTCCTTGGCTTGCTCCTCAAAAACTAAGACATGTTCATTTTAGTATTATCTCATCCTATAATATCCAAAGCTATGGTAGAGGATATATCCCATCATGGAAATAGTAGGAATCCACTTTCTTTGACCAATTTCCTTCCTTCTTCAGGAGTTATTTTTCTTATGTCAAAGTCAATATCCTTTAGGACACTTTGAGCAACATCTTTATCATCACCTTTTGTATTTTGCTACTTCTTATCAATAATCCTTTTCCTAAGTAGATTAAAAAAGTTCCTTAAAAAAATTGTCTTGGACTTAGTGGACCTAATGAATTCATCATTGAAAAGGAATATTTCATAAGCAAGGGCTCTTACATCTTGTCCTACTCTCCCTCTTTCCTCTAAATTCTATAGTGTCTTCTCTAGAGGAATATCAACAATTCCATATCTCTAAGGTGAATCAATACATTGTTGGATCTCTTGAAATTCTACCTCATTATCCTCAACTATCTTTGCAGTAGAGTATTAAACCAAAGGTTCAACTCCTTCTTGTTGTACTACTTTTACATGAGGAACATCATCTCTAATTTTCATAACACGTGGCTTTGGGTGGTGGTGGATAGATTTTTCCCCTACTTGCTCACCTTGATGTTACATTTCCATGACAAGATCCTTAATGAAAAGTTTTGTAATAGTCCTTAAGGGCATCATTCATAGGCTTTTTACACTATCCAACATCTTTTGCATTCTAAGGATTTCATCCTTGATATCCATAAATGTACCTTTGTAGTCAGTGTTACGGACCATCCTATTCCTTTCTACAAGGTGAATCCTTATCCATTTGTTTCTCTTACTATCAACCTTTGCTTTGGTTAAGTAATTTCTAATTAAGTCCTCTACCTCTACTAATTAGTTCTCATATTTTGATCTTCCACTTCCTTTTTTATTTTGTCAATAAAGCACATTCAATATCCAACTTCCTTCCCTTCTCAGTTATCATTTTGTATTCCATCAATCTAGATCCCAGAAGTTCCAATCCCTCCCTTGTAGTAATTTTAAAGTCTAAAAGACTTCAATAGATGGGAGTAAAGAACCCTTCTTATGCTACCTCAACTAGACCTTGTCTACCTCATTCATCTGCCATACAACCTCAAGAAAGGCCATCATGTTAGATACCCAAACATGATGTGCATGTGGTTTAACCTTTAGTTCATTAATTATAATGATTATTTTATCCTTGTGAAAGAACCAATCACCCTAATTATGATCACAAATAACACTATGATTAATATTCCTGGGCCTCAAAAATCTGATGACAACATCAAATAGTTTTTTCCTTTCATGGCCAAATAGAATTAGCATTTTTTGAACAAAATGTCCTTCAAATATACCATAATTTGATTGGGAAATGTGCATCCCAAATACAAGTTCTTCATTGAATTGGCATGGGATTTCCTTGTAGTGTTTCATAAGTGAGTCAAAGAGCAGAGTCTCTTTTGTTCCCTCCAAGATGCAAAAAAAACATGACACAACATAGAATACCATTTGAAGGAAGGGGCCCTATCATTTTCTTTGAGAGATACCAATTCCCTATGAATTCCATTAGCTATGAAAGAGGAAAAATTAAATAGTCCATTGACATGCTTATGTTGAATATCAACAACAATCATCATTAAATGAATTGGAATCTGGGCCTTATAGTCCACCCCTAAAATCTAGGATAGTGCAAAATAATCCATTTTAAGTAATCTTCAAATTTGTCCACAGTTAAAGTCTCAACCTCATCTACCACATTATGCCTCACTCCATCGTGCTCTTTTCACCTATGAATAGGTAGCTACTTAACTCTATATCCATATTTATCTCTTCTATACTCTTTGCATACTACATCAAAATATATCTTGATATTGACTAGAGGGTTTTAGTTGAAGACTTGCTTGATTATGTACCTATTCATAGTGAATAATTCCTTACCCACCCCTGACCCCCCAACCCCCACCCCCAATTCATTAATTTTCTAGTTGCAACACTAATCAGCCATAGATTGCTTTCACAAGGTCAATGCTTACAAACACTTTGGGGACAACTAACTTCCCTAGATCAAATCTCCATATATTGGACATAGGGATAGGTTTTTGAATATGATAGTGGTAGAACAAGAATAAATCCACCCATGAATGGGGATAATAGCATCCCTAATTTGTTCGGACCTATCATGAATTCTTTCTAAAGGGATACTTATTCCTTGGATGTGCTTGGTTCTCTTGGCACAATCTAGGAGTTGATTAAAAAAGTCTCGATATAGACTCTTCTTTGCCCTACCACCTTGAAATGAAATTCGATTCATTTTGAAAATTACAAAAGATTGTGTTTTGAAGAATATAAATGATGCTTTCAATTGATAGAAATAATCAAGCAAACCCTAAGAATATAGTGTTTCTACAACATACATTGATTTAGGAAGACTTACTCGTTGAATCAACAATTGAATTCTCTGAATTGAACAAGTCGTGACAAAGCACACTCTAAATTTCATGTTTCCTCCACTATAGTCCTTGACCACTTCTTTTTGTTTGAAAGCAATAATTAAGGCTCTAGCGATGTGTTTGAAGTTGTTCCACCAAATTTTGCATTGAATGCTGATATGAGCCGAAGATTGCTTGGTGCAACATGGCTTCCCTTTTTTGACTTTAAACCTCAGTTGATCTCCAAAACTATTCAAAACAATGGTCATTGTATATCACACTTTTGGCATTGAAGGCAACGCAATGAATTTAAAATGAAAAATTGTCAAATTGTGATGCAAAGGAACTATGTGATGCAATGGCATATCGAAGCCTATCCGTCGTAAACCACAGGACAAGGAAATTAAAGAAAACTAACCAATTTTTAAAGGATAAACTCTAGACCAGCTAAGCTAAAACCATAGGAACTTTTCAACGGTAACACCGCCCTCCATGCATCCTCTTCCACTACATCCTATAACTTCTGAGGAAATCTAGCTTGAAATCCGTTTGACTTGGGAACCTTCCTCACCCCAATAAAAAAGGTAGCCTACCTAATCTCATCCAAAGAGAAAAGCCTCAAAAAGTCCTCATTTTGAGCCTTGTCCATAACAAAAGGAATATTCGTCAACATCATCTCTTAAGTTGTTAGATCTTCTAGAGGAGCCAAGGTGAGTAGGTGCTTAAAAAAGTTGATGCCATCACTTCTTATAGCATTTATGTAAATCATCATGTTTCTGGAGGGAGGATGAATGCTCACAATTTTATGTTTCATCCTTTTGATATTAGTGGAAAGGTCAAAAAAAAATTGTGCGAAAAAATCTCTTCCATTCTTAAAATTCTACTGAGTTCTTTAGTAAATACATTTTCAGAGGTTTTTAACTCATAAATAAACTCAAAAAGATAGATAATAGTTTCAGTAGTCCACAATTCAAACTCAACATGATTCTTGTTGGCGAAAAGATTACCCATTTCCTCATTATTCTATTCTTTAGCCTTCTTCTTAACTTCTTTCAACTTCTTAAGAAGTTTGAACGTGTGACATCCCTTGATATCTGCTTTCCAAGGATCTTCAAAAACTTCAGATGTTCATACCAAAAGGCCTCCATCTTGAAAGGGCAACCTTTCAATTTCTTACTACTAAGTTTGACTAAATCAATAGGCCAATGATCTCACCAGACATTAGACATCATCCGATCTAAGCTCACTAAGAATCTATTTAGTCTACAAAGAATGTTCTCTCGATGCATCTATTGTTCAACTAAACCATCTAGTTTTGGAAATAATATCCACCAACACTTAATGCCCGTAGCCCTATTACTCCCTTCTTTTCCTCTGGACTGAGCATAGTATTAAAATTCCCACCAAGAATCTAGTTAGCTGAACTGTCACCCTCAATGCCCTTAACGCATCCCAGACCTGGACTCTATCTTAACTCCAAATTGGGGCCATAAAAAATTATGACCAAAAAAGATGCTTTCGCCTGAAACACCAAAATTTTTACCCCTTATATTCCAGCTTATAAATTTCATTATATGACCAAAAAAGATGCATTTTCCTGAAACACCAAAAAGTTTACCCCTTATATTCCAGCTTATAGCTTTCATTATTTCTTGTGGGTAGGGAGGTGCTTGGCTACAAATTTAACAAACTTCCTCATAGATGCCCGTGTGCCATTTTCTAAATCCTCCAATGCCTTCAATTTTGGCTTGCTAGCCTTAGTTTTCTTCATTTGGCATTGTTGTTGCCTGCGTCCAAAGGGCTACTATAAATACTTCCCCCTCAAGTCTTCTACCTCTATGAGTGGCCACACTCCAATCTGTGGTGTTTTCCTTATCCTCAAGCATGTCCTTGATAGATTCCTCATCATTTCCAATAGAATTAAGATTGCAAACCTACCTATTCCTAATTTTTAGGTGTCTGACATCAACCAATTCCCCTGTATCCACAACTTTCTTGTCTGCCACAATATTTCTGGTCTCCTCACATCTTTAGAAATCCAGCTTGGCAACTCCTTAGGGGTAGGGGAAGAGCACTCCACAAGCCCATTTCCCCCATTACCCACACAAGGGAATGCATAATATTTTTGTCTTTGTTGGTAATACATCTGGTTTCTACTATTTTTTGCCCTTGTTGGTAATACATCCAGCATCAAAAGCATCTGATTGGAATGAATTCATAATCAAACTCTTAAGCTACTCTCCAAGGACAGAAATAAGTTTTATCGCTTGTCTATTTGGTTTCCTCAAATCAATCTTGACACATATTTTGGCATAAGTGGCCAACTGTTCTTCAACAGTGGCATTAAAACTATAAATATACTTGTCCGAGGAATTGCCAATCATTCTGAACACATCTTCTTATCATAAATCCTCCAGGAGTTTATACATTTTGATCCATAAAGGGGTATTCTTGTGGGGATTGAACCCAAAAGTCCACATTCGGATGTAAAGACCCACATTCCCCATAAACCAAGGCCTACCCTTAAGAATAGTATCACACTCTGAATTTAGTTTGGAAAACAATTTGAATAAAACATTTTGTGAAGATAGAACACTAGTAGGCAAAGGCTTTCTGTTATATTGAGGCTTACTCACCTCTTTAGAGGATTTACCATTAGGTTGTGACGTGACAATTTCTTAAATCTTGTTAAATAGGTTTGAAATTTGTAGACCAGAAACTTCATTTTGAGGTCTATTAGAAACTATACCCTCTACTCTATATTATAGAGATTATTTTTTCAACTAGCTGTTGTGGTCCAATCATCTTCATTCTTTTAAGAAGAGACCTCAAAAGGCTTTAGAAGTCACAATGGGACAATTATTGATCTTGTTTTCATAGGATTAGCACTTCTAGCATGTGTTGCAAATTGAGTTACACAGCTCTCAAGTAGTAAGATGTTACTAACCAATCTAAATATTAGGAGTCTTTGAGACCTTTAGATAGGTCAAATTTGACATGAAATCTATTTTTGGAATTAGTTTGAAATTGTTTTTTGACTCAACATAAACAATATGACCTAAAGAAAACACAATTATGTTAAGAAAAAGCTAGAGGCAAAGAGAGATTGGGAAACTCAACCTAGATTAGGACTTGTAGGGAATACTCCTCAAAGATAATGAGTCCATGGGAAAAGACCAACAAGGAAGTGCAAATATACCAAGAGCCATGTGCAAAAATGATATTTGCAAATTTCAACTCTAAAAAATAAAAAAATGAGAAAAACATTAGTAAGGTTTTGAACTTTTTTCATGTAGTTGCTATGTTCCACCAAGTTTCCAGAATGGGGGGATGGTGGAACGGTGGGACGTGTTTTGGGGACAGCATTTTTTTAGGGGACTTTTGGAGACAGGGGGACGACTCTATATATATGGAAATTTCAGATATTCATATGAGTAATGATTATCATAACAATGTAACATTGATAAAGTTACAAATGCAATCACCAATTATATTGACATATACATTATAGAGTTGAATAAATTAGTACTACAACTACTTAATTGCTTCCACAATTCATGTCAAACAATCAATGTGCATATGATATAAAATTTTAAAAATAAAATGCCCAAAGTTACAAGTTTGCACTACAAATGTCAAAATGACAAAGTCTCAAATGTCCAAACCATAGTAATAGAAAGTATGATGGCTGCCTCTACTCGTCATTTGCCAACATTGCATCAAAATCAGACTCAGAGTTTGAGTCACTGCCAATTTTTCTCTTGCTCACTTTCCTCTTAGCTGCAATTTTTTTTTGGAATGTAAAAATTAACTCAAATGGATTTGAAAGCAAGTTTTATGTTTCATTTTAGGCTTGGGAGGGTGTGGGGTCCACTTAGAAACAATAAAAAAGAAGCATTTTTAATTTCAAAGTTTTTTTTTTTTGTAAAAACTTGCTGGAAAAAAGGGGATGGTTGGCTGTCCCTTGGACGGTGAGTCATCCCCTTGCTGTCCCTGAGACTTCCCCGCTGATCGGGGACATTTGAAAAAGAAAGGAAACTTTTTAGGGATGCCTGAAAAACATCCCCAAGGTGTCCCCTATCCCCGAAATGTCCTTGGTACGGGTACGGGGGCAAAAGGGTAGGGGATGCATCCCCATGTACCACTGTGTAGTTGTCATTGTTGTTTTTGGATTTGATTGTGTGAGATATTTTAGCATCAACGTTTTAGATCACACTTTGTGATTCATCTCCTTGAGCTCTCTAACATTATAATGATGGATCATAGAGTGCAATCTAAAATGTTGATGCTAAAAAATCTCACACAATTGAATCTAGAAACAACAAAAACCTCATGGATTGTGGAAATATGATAATTTAATTAGTTTCCATGTAGACTCAGTAATGGACTTGTGTGAAATAAATCATGTTTTTAGCATGCTTTCATAAGGGATTCTCTCAACAAAATATCTTACATGCAAAACTTTCAAGCCATTTACATGTATCATCAAAATTAAAGTGACAAAATAACATTTGACAAAATAACATCAAGAGTAGAGGATACACCTCATGTACCACTTTTGCAATTGACTTTTTGATCTCTTTAGAGGTGCTATTGTTGTGTACATTCAAACCATTAACCCTAGAAACAACTATTAAACCACTATATCAACAATAAACAAATCACTTAAAATGTGAAAATCTTCTTAAAAGTCCATAATAAATATGACAAAGAAATCTTTCTTAAAAATATAATATATTACAAAGATAGATAAGAACAAAAGACTAACACAAATAAAAACATATACATCATACCAAACAAAGTCAAGACCCTAATAAAGTCCTCTGTCAAAAAATATCATTATGCTTCTTATTAATTATGAGTTTTGTTTTCCCTATTCTAGTTTCTAGACTAAGGAAAGTGACTTGTTTTTGACAGAAAACAGATTTGATGTAAAGTGGAGCTATGGCGTGTCACTCCCTTCTTCTCCAAGCATTTTAAAACTTAACCAGTAAAGAGGAATAGATGGAAACATATTTTAGCAAAACATTACTTCTTGTTGTTGCTTTCTTTGTATTTGCTGTTATGTTTGTTTTTCTCTCCCTTTGTTCCATCAGTCTTTCCTCATTCCACCCATTTGCCTTGTAATGCTTTGTTTAATTCATATATTGTCAACTTCTAATGAAAATTAAAAATATTATTAACAGCAACTTTGTCCAATTAATGACAAAAATAGTTGGTAAGTTTTTTTATTCCACTTTAATCAATGTTGACTAATATATAATCTATCAATTCATCTTTATGTGGGCTTTGAGTTCATTTTTATTATTAATATTTTAAAAAGTTTATAATAATTTTAGAAGGTTAAGTTGTATTAATAATTGATTTTTGAGTTTGAATTTTGATAAATTGAAAAATAAGTTATTATTTTAATTAGATATATTTAATGAATCAAATTATAATCTTTTGATATTTCATTTTAATTTAAATTATATCAATAAATCAAAAAATTATTATTATTATTCTCAAATTTATTATATATTATTTTAATTAATAATATTAATGACATGTAAGAGATTTTAAATCCTCATAAACTAATAATATGATAAATGAGAAAATTATAATACATAGGTGTATTGTTTTATTAATAATTCTATAATAGATATGGCAATGTTTTGATATTATCATGTATATATATCAAAGACAACAAAAGTACTGAAAAAGAGTTACCTAAGAGAAATCTAGACAAGAGCTATACCATTATTACTATAAAGTTCTAATAAGTAAAAAAATTAAATAAATAGAATTATTAAATACATATTAAAATATTGTATTAACCATGCGTTTAATTGAATATATACTTAATTATAATTATAGAGATTATGACTATGAATGGGTATTCAAGATGTTATGATGTCTCTTCTTAATAGTAAGGTGGAAAAATATGAGATCAAATACATGTAAGAGTTAATAAACATATCATCATTTAAAAAATATAGGAATATTATGTCATATTGGTAATCAATAAATTTGATTATTTATTTAAGGAGGATCATTTGATTAAAGAGATTACTCAATTAATTGTACAATTTATGAGCTTGTGATATTTTTTATTAAGAAGTTGAGATTATTAGTAGGAATTTATTTGTCTTTTAATTTTGAACTATATAAATACTAAATATCCCTTTAATATTAGAGGTTACATAAATTTATAATACAAAAGACAAGAAATTAAAATAAGATTAAATTTTATTGAGCTTCAAGATATTGAAAGGATATGTGTTAATAAGGAATTTAACCAAATGTGGAAAAGTATAAAAGGTAAGATAGTAGGTTTAGTAGAATATTGATTGAGATATACTTCATAATTTTAAAGGCGGTTTTATGATTGAGACATACTTCATAATGTATATAAGGTGGTTTCAAAGAGTAGATGTAACATTGCAGCAATGGATGCACCACTCATTATAAGCTCACTACTTTTAGGTAGCTTATTTATTAGCATGAGGAAGGGGATAGTAATAAATGTTATTATCATGCATGATTTAGGAATGAATTATAATATATTTTTTTTAATTTTTTGGAATTTAGGACTTCCTCCCCTTTGAAATTAAACTTTTATATCAATAATAATAGTATCTTTTAGAAAAATACCATTTTAACATGAAAATTTGTAGTAATTAGATAGTAGTCCTTATTAGGATAGTAATTTTACTAGCTAAAACAATAATTTTTATCTTTTGATATAAAAAAATTACACAAGAATCTATCATTTAAATTAAAAAAAATATCCTTATGTAAAAATAATTCTCACAAATCTATAAATCTACATTTCAAATGTCAAATTTGCTCCATTTTATTACATATTTTTTATAAAGAAGTAAAAAAGGTTTTGAAGGGACCTAAAACCCTAATACAACTAGCAAAACATAAACCAAATATAAGCTAACCTATTGTAGAAAGGTAGAAAAGCTACAAAATAGACCAAAACATAAAGCAAAGAGATAGAGCAAAGCAACAAATATATGAAATATTAAATTTTATTTAAATTTTATGCAACCTCTAGTTTTTCTCTATAAAAGCTCTCATGTAGGTCTACAAACTCCCATAGCTAATTTTCTTTGCATGGGGTTTCTTCTATTTCTTGTTGTTCTTGAACATGGATGAGTTGTATTCCCCTTACCATCTATCTATGTAGTAGGGATCCCAAAGTCCTTAACCATATTCTTCAATTTATAATTTAAAATATTGAGACCCATAACACTATTTTTTATTGTGCATTTACTAACCTCATTGAATTTATTGAGGTTGTATTTGATAATTTTCATATCATTTTTAGGGTACAAATTCTAGTGGTATGGTTTCTCTTAACCTATTCATCTATTCCTTCATATTTATATTTTTCTCTTTCTAATTGGTACATTTAGAAACCAATCTATTGACCTTAGGTATTGCATCCCATATTTGAAATATTCTTACCTCCTCTTTTGAAGTTACCTATATTTTCCTTTTAATCCTATTGTCCATAATACAAAATTTGATATTAAGTCTATTAGTCTCAATAAAATACCATTTAGTTAGGTTGTGCTATGCACCTCATTGTACATCATGAAGAGTTCTTGGTTTATGTATAACATGATTAACCATTTTAGCATTGTCTTGCAAGGATTTAAGATTGCTAAGAGGAAATGTAGAATACAAAATGTAGAATACTTGGGAGGGGCAAAGAATAGGTTTTGAATACAAGGGAAGGCCCCACTGAATTTAGCTTTAGGAAATAATTTTTCCCTCCCTTTCCCACTTATAGATTCATCTTGTGGTTTCCACCTTTCTTTGGATTCTCATGAAAACTACCACAACCCATCTTATCAATTCTATTTCCATGGAAGAAATACTACCAATAGGGTCCTAGGGGTTCCTCCTAGGGATCCCATCCTATTCCATTTATTTTCCCTTACAAGCACAAATATTTTATTATAACCCTCTACATCCCCTCTTTCTTACAAAAATGAAATTCTTATCCATTGAAAGGGAAACATTAATCTCTAAATTTGACTCACCCTCACCCTCACTATCCTCTTAGGAATCTTCCAAGGTTATAGGGTTGTCACCAAGTGATTTGAAGCTAGAGTCTATGGAATCAACCACCCATTTCCCTTGACTATTTCTTCTCTTGTGAACATGACAATGGGTTATAGGGTTCTCTAGTATAACATAATTAACAATTTAAGAAAATCAAACCTAGTTGCTAGGGGATATCCTTGGAGTGATTTTACATTCATTAATGAATTTTCCCAAGGAAGAGAGAAGATAAAAGGTAAGTGACACCAATATCTTATAACATAAGTTGTTAAGAAAGATAAAGTTGTATTAGTAAACATACTTAAACCTCCCCTCTAATAGTGTTGCAAGTATGAATAGTTGGTATTGTCATTGATGTCAATAGGCTTATGTTTGTGTTATAGTTTGGTGATGATTAAGAAGTTGTGATGATGCTTTGATTAGTTGCATTATGTTGGCATTAGTAAGTGTTACTGGTGCCAACCTCTAGTGTTTTCTTGATAAGCTTCTGTTTATGGATGTATAGTTGAGTTGAAATGTTGTAGTTGGTTTAGAGGTGATGAGAAATTGCTAAAAATGATGAGTATGCGTTTTTGGTCCTTGGTTTCCAAGTCCTTTTGAGAAGAATTGAATAAAGGAGGAAATAATGTGTTGTAGTGGTGTTTTGGTTCTGCTCCACATTTCTTTTGTGTTGAAGATTTGCTTGTGCGGTTTAGATATGTTGATCAAAGGTGTTAATAGGTTTTATATCCAAAGTTTCTTGGCCTAGATCATTGTGCAAAGAAAGTTGTGTTCACTAGTGTGTGAATTGTATGTTGCAATGGTGTTTGAGAGAAATAGTTTTGCTCCGCATTTCTCTGCAGTTTGGTTTTTGGCATTACGGTTCTGGAAGTGTGCTTATAAGGTTCATATCTACCTTCAGTTGAAGTTGTTTGTGATTTGGTAGTTTGCAAGTTGATATGTTGAATTACAGTGTGTAAGATTATCTGGGTGAATAGGATGAGTTTTTCATCAAGTGAAAGTTGTTGCAAAGGAATTTGTTGGGTTTCAAGGTGTTTTTGGAATATTCCAGATTGTGTTCAAGTGATGTATATTTTCTACCAGTCACCTTTGAATCAAAGGAAGCGTGTATTGATGTGTTTAATGGTGTTTACATGGGGTTCAACTGACCTTGGTTGTTGACAATAATTGTGGATTTTCTTTGATGATTGTGGATGCATGGCATGACATGTATGAGTGGATTTAGATCTGAGTTAAGGTGTGATGTGGTTCGCCTTCATTGCTTTCCATTGCAAATTTTTTTTGGTGCTAACCTAATTTGAATTTTCATGGTTGAGGTGCATAAATGACCTTGGAGACTATTTTCAAGGTTGAAAAAGGTATAAATAAGTGTTGTGTTGATGGAGGATTTATGTGTAGTGTGTATGATGTGAATTGTAGAGTTGTGAAGTGTAGTGCAAGCTTCAATGAGTTAGACTACTAGAAAAACTGAGTAGAAGGTGTCTATAATCTTCAGAAATATTGTGAATGTGTTGATGATGTTGTGGTGGATTTTTCTGTTGCATTGAGATGGATTTCTCACTATAACATCCTTCTTTCTTCTTTTCTATAAACTAGTAGTGAGCCCTCCAATAGTGAGCCTATTGTATTAGGTGTTGCAATTAATTTATATTGTGAGCTAATCCTCATCATGGTTTTTTCCTTCTTGGGTTTTCCATGTAAATCTAGTGTTTTATTGTGCATGGTGTTGATGTGTTTCAGTTTTTGTTATTTTATTTCATGCTTAATGAATTTAACAAATTAAGGGTTAATTAAGTTGATGTGGATCTGAATGTTTATGAGGGTTTTGAAGTTTTAATATACAACTGATTCACCCACCCTCTCAGTTGTCTTGTGAAATCAATAATTGGTATCAAAGTAAGGTTCCTTGGAAGAAAGCTTAACTACTTGAGGTAGATCTGGGATGATGCACACGAGGGATGCTCCTTTGTTTGATGGATCAAACTATGGATCTTAGAAGAAAAGGATGGAAGGTTTACTTGTATCTCTTGGAATTGGAGTTTGGAAGTCTATTGAGATTGGATATACTATACTCTTTTAAGTGGTCTTTCTAACACTGAATTTGTGAAAGCTATGAATTTAAAATCTGCTATAGCTATATAGACAAAGTTGGAAAATATTTATGAAGGAGATGATAAGGTCAAGAAAGCTAAGATGCAGAATCTAAAGATCACATTTGAAAACCTACAGATGTCTAAAGATGAAAAAATTACAAGATACACGTAGGAGGTGGATGAATTTATCAATTCCCTCAAAGGTCTTGGTGGAAAACTTGAAGAAGAAGAAGTGGTAAAGAAGGTATTGGAAACTCTTCCTAAATATTAGAGTCATAAAGTTTATGCTATTGAGGAAGTTCAAGATTTAAGAAAATATTACAGAAATTAATTGTATGGTGCTTTATTTGCTTTTGAAATGAGAGAATTTTGTCCAATTAATGCAAAAATTAAGACTAATTTTAATGTTGGAAAATCATAAAAGATTAAGGAATTAGATTAGGAGGTTCTTGATGATGTTGAAACAAACTTTGTGAGGAGAATGAAAAAGGGTACTAGTAAGTACATAGTTAAGTTTCCTTTTAAATGTTTCAGTTGTAGAAAGATAGGTCATTACGCTTCAAGATACCCAAATAGAGCTTTCAATGACAAGAATAAAGAAAACAAAGGTAAAGCAATTAAGAAAATTTATTATGTTAGAGAAGATGCCAGTATATCTAATGATGAATATGATTATGGGGATGATGACAACAATGAATGCTTGTTCATGGCTATGAAATTTGAATCTAATTTTGCTAACTTTGAGAGATGTGTGAAGGAAAGTGCTCTAAAAGTAGGTCATAATGCTATGGTGACTACTTTTCATGCTAGAGAGGAGAAGAACTTCTGGATCATAGATAGTGGATGCTCAAATCATATGACCGGTGACAAAAGCAAGTTTTTTAAACTTGAGAAATATGAAGGAGGTCTAGTTAATTTTGGTGATGATACATCTACTAAGATATGTGGAAAAGGTTCAATCAATTTTGATGGCAAGGATAATACAAATGATGTTCTTTATGTTAAGGGTTTGAGACATAACCTCTTGAGTGTTGGAAAAATGTGTAGCAAAGGATATAATCTTATTTTTTAGGACGATGGATGTGAGATCAGAAAAGGGTCCAAAACTATGGTTGCTATTGGAAGAAGGATAGATGTAAATGTTTATCAGCTTAAAGGTGTTGATCCATTGCTTTATGACTTAGGTTAATGAAAGTTTTCTATGGGATAGAAGGATATGGAACATCAATTTTGATAGTCTAGTGAGGATCAATTTAGTTCAAGCTATGATAGATCTACCAAAGATTACATAGCCCATCAATTTTGTCTGCAAGTAATGTCAAATTGGGAAGCAAGCAAGAAGAATTTTCAAAGTCAAAGATCGGGCCCCATCAAGTTGGAATCTGTGCCTCAATTCTTACTGACAAGAAACTCCTTGAAGGAAAAGTCAGTGTGACATCATGGATGTCTGGCCGACTAACTGTTCTAAAGTTCTAAGATGTACATATCGCCATGACAGGGTTCATGTCTTGCCGAAGAGACTATCGCTATGACTCTCTGAGTTCGGCATGATCTTTTGGTGATCGGAAGAACTATGGGCGACAGTTGATCTCATCGGTGTAACTCTCGGATCGCGGGGAAATGTCTCAATGAAAGTCTTGAGTCACGTCGACAGAAGTCTTCGGGTTATCTTTGGGTGCTCGGAGAAATGTCTTGGCGAAGGGCTTATGTCTTGTCGACTCGGTAAGACATGATGGAGCTCGGTGAAATGACACGGCAATAGACTCAAGTCTTGGCGACATAATATCTCTTGGTGGAAGTTTTTTGTTTCGGTATGACGTCTCACCGAAATCGTGGGAGTCTGGCCGATAGGAGAAAGGTTTCGGGGTGACTTGAAGTTTTTGTGAAGGTTTTGGCAAAGACGTAGTGTCTTGCCGATAGACTGTTTGCTCGATGAGACTGGTGAATTTGCTATGTGTCTTGCCGATAAGGGAAATCCTTGCTGATAGAATCATTTTGGTCATCGTTGGTTTTGGTATAACCTGCTACAGTCGATATAGCATCTTGCCGACTCGTGGAAGCTATAGCGATGCCGATAGAGGAACTTTGTGGCATCGGGGAGACACTGTTAAGTGTCTCACCGATATGCCAACAAAGTTGAATGCTCTTGACCAGTCTAACCGTCGTATGTGGAGCATCGTGGGCCAATCACAGGAAGTAGTTTTAAAGCATGACAACAGTAGATTTTATGCATCAGTTGCATCGCTGGAAAAACTGTATGCAGGGAAAAATCAGGACTCGAATGGAAACTATCTTTGGTTGGCAATGGCGGATAAGAATGCATAGTTGGAAAATCAGATTGAGATTGTTTAAAGCAGATCAATTCTGTTATGAACAGTGTGATGAGTTTATCCGAATTGGCGGAGAGTTTTCTAAGAGAGTTTTTTAACGATGAATGGAGAAATGAGATGAACACCAAAGTTGTCTTTACGATTGTATGTAATTTTGTTATTGCGTAATACAAAGAGATCTGACTTGGTGTGGTGGGTTTTTTCCCAAAAGGGTTTCCCATGTAAATTTTGTTGTTTTAGTTGTCTTTGTGTTTTTTCTCTATTTCTATTATTCCTTCATGTGTGTCTTTAACTAGATTGTAATTTGAAAAATTGATAGCCCTGCATTGCATTCTCCCCTGTGGTTTAACATTAGGAAAGTAGTTTCTGCACCTCTGCTTTCCTTATAGAGGAAAAGGCCCATCAATGCCTTATTGGAACCCATAATACATAAGGAAGTGCATAAATTACTATTTGCAAGAATCATATTTCTAGTTAGGCACTCAACTTTGGTTGCAAACCTGGTTCTAGTGTGAAAGAAAAATGGTGAAATCAAGCTATGTGTAGATTTCAGGAACCTAAACAAAGCATCAGAAAAGGATAATTATCCAATACCCTCACTAGATGAGGTGCTCCATATTGTCAATGGATCTCAAATGATGTCTTTCTTGGATGGATATTTAGAATACAACCAGGCAATGGTGTAGTATGAAGACAAACACAAGACTGCTTTCACCACCAAGTGGGGCACTTTTTCCTACAGAAGGATGTCTTTTGGCTTGATTAATGTTGGGGCCACATTCCAGAGATCTATGGACATTTACTCTAAAGAAATAATAGGTAAGTGCATAATCATTTATATGGATGATCTGACAGTCTTTTCCAAGAAGAGAGGTGATCATATCTCATATTTGTGCAAGTTTTTTTAGAAGTGCAAAGAGTTTGGTATATCACTCAATCCAAAGAAATACATATTTGGAGTTACAAAAGGTGAATTGTTGGGGCATGTTCTCTCTGAGAAAGGAATTTCCATTGATCTAGAATGAATAGAAGCTATACTCAAGATCCCACCACCTGTTAGCAAGAAATAAATGAAATCATTCTTGGCAAGATCAACTTTGTGAGGAAGTTCATTACTGGATTCACAAAAAAAGGCAAGCCATTAAATGCACTGTTGAAGTAGGAGGCCAAAGTTGAATGGAATACAGAAGCAAAGGAAGCATTTTTCAGAGATAAAAAGGGCTATTGTTGAAGCTCTAGTTTTGATGAGTCCAGATTATGTTAAACAATTCTATATATAGTCGTTTGCTTCTGACCACTCCTATTCTGCTATGTTGACTCAAAACAGATGAAGGCAATGAACATCCCATAGCATTCATGAGTGCACCATTGAAGGATGCAGAGCTGAGATACCCAAGTGTGGAAAAGCAGGCTTATGCCTTAGTCAGGGTTGTAAAGAAGTTTAGACATTATATCCTC